>JAPMLY010002697.1:0-44776 GCA_026401115.1 Tetraselmis chui
GAGCCATTGGTCGGAGATGTGGTTGATATGGAGGTGGTTGGACCATTGCATAAGTAGGGAGGGGGGTTTCGGTAGAGGGTGAAGTGTTTCGTGTGTGTGAGAAGAGGTGGGGAGGGGGTGGTGGTGAAGACATGGTCCGGTAGCCGGGCCATTCCAAAGGTGGAGTAGTGGTGGGGGTGAATGGTGAGGGTGCATGTCGATTGTGTGAGTGCACCTCTGTGTTTGAAGGTATGGGTGAGGGGGATAGTGACTGTGCCGTTGGTGGAGATGAGGATGGAGTACATGTCAGTACTGAGAGATATCTTGATGCAGGTGGTGATGGTGGGGGAGGTGGGGGGGTGAGAGCGGAAGTAGGAGCCATCTGGAAATTTTTTCAGTGATGTGTAGGCAGAGTGGTTGAGGGAGTGGGAGGTAGGGGGGTGGATGTGGGGGTGTGGTGGGTAGTGTATTCGTGTGCCGTTTGGTATAATAGGGTGTATAGCCTGTGGGTGGGTGGAATGGAGCCATCTGGGTTGATGCAAGGGAGAGAGAGGGAGTGGCGGGATTGGATGAGGACAGTGGTGAGACATGTGTCAGCCAAGGAGGTGCCTGGAACGTGGCCTGTGACAGGAGGGGGTGTTATGGTGATGGTGTTGAGATGATGGTTGGGGGGTACGGGTGCGTGAAGTGCAGAAGAAATATGTGTAGGGATACATGTCCAGATTGTGAATGAATTGGGTTATTGGGCAGGTGGAGGATATTCACCCATAGGGAGGAGGGGTCGTCCTCGATCGGGTTGGGAACGTCCACCGGCTGGAGGGAGTCCGCGAATTGGAGGATGAATTGTGCCGGCTCATGGAAGTCCTCTAGCTTGCATTGTGGGTGGGTCGAGGGGGCTGATCCTGCGGAGGTGAGAGCGTGCGCGAGGGATGGAGGTGAGGAGGTCATGCATGAGGGCGACGGTTTTTTGGCCTGTAATACCGGTGATTAGGGGGGAGCGGATCTTCATCCGCCGGCCTGAAACTGCAGGGATAGAGGCGTCTCGCAGGAACTGGATTTTCTGCTGTCGTTGTTTTGTCAGGAGAGAGGGGGGGGAGGCTGTGGAGGGAGGTGTTAGAGCGGCCGCGTGAAGTTCACACTGGCGTGAAGTCTGCTGGTACAGTAGGCCGACCGCCACGCAGGAGGTGGGGAGAACAAGGCGAATTTCCTGAAATCCCGACCGAAGTGCGATAGGCAGGGGTGTGACGTCGTCGCATATCGGGGTGGTTGGGTGGAGGGTGCGGGTGGAGCTCGCAGTCCATCGTGTGTGATGGGCGAGTTCTCGACCGATTATATGTTTGGTGCGATTAGGGAGGTCGGCGAGGCTGTTGAGGCGCTCGACGAGCCAGTGGCGGGCCACCGAGCATGCCGATGTGATCGGGTCGGGTGGGTTGGGTCCGGCAGGAAGACGCCGTGGATCCAAAAGCGAGAAAGGTGGGAGGGTGTGGTCGAGTACTGGCATGTGAGGAGGAAGGAGTCGATCATGCGGGTGGAGAAGTCGTCGTGCCCTCCGAGGTCCGTTGCTGACCGGGGGGCAGACATGACCAAGGGGGTTTGGAGTCCTCGACGAATAGGGGAGGGGTCCAGTGCTGTTCCCATGTTCTGTCGGACTTGGGACAGTTGAGGGACGGTGAGGAATGGGGTCAGCGGTTGTCCCGCGAGTTGGTTCCGGGGATCGCCGAGGTCCGTGTAGCGCTCGCGGTCTTGGGGGTCCCGCAGGAGCGCCTGCATGTAGGTGTAAGTTCGGAATTCGAAGTGGGTGGCGCGAGAGCCCTCGGGGAGACGAATTTCAAATCCCTGAAAGCTGCGCCTTTGAGTGTGTCCCGTCAGGTGTCGCTACGGATCCACTGACCTGGGTGAGCTAGGCTCGGGTGAGGAGAGGTGGATGGTGCCAGTAATTGTACGGCCATGTCCACCAGTCTTGCGCTCGATGGGAGGCCAGGCCCAGAGCGAAGACGATCGGCGTTGCTCATTCGAGCTACCGACCCATCCCCTTTATGTGGTTCAATAGTACTTTAGTAGTACTTAGGATCGTCTTACTGTCTCTAGTGACGGTAGGATGCGTTCTTTAGGACAAACGAAATTGCTTCGCCGCCGCGCACGTTATCTGTCAATAAGAGTGGTTCGCCAGAAATGACAAAGCAAAGGCATCCCTAATTAAGCCCGCTTCGTCGTCATAAAAGCTTCACTCTAGTACTTCTTCATATCGTCTACTTGTACAAGGGGCAACATGTGATCTCTTACATATGTAACATGTCACGCGTGACCCCTTACAAAAAGTGTTTTTTTAATATCTGTTTATTGGTTGGATGTTGGGAGCTTACTCAAACACTTCGTCTACAAGACAGTCTTGACCCAATGCAAAACATAATACAAACGGAGACAAAGCAATATACTAACCGTCGGAACATAACGTGGTTGGGGGGTTCCATTTTTATCAACCACGCCGCACCGTCTTTTTTTCAATACTCGCCATGTGCGCAGAATTATACATGTACGACGTTCATGTTAGAGTTGTTAACGGATAGCTACACGTAGGGTCGTGCCGGCCCCACAAGGGGGCCGTTTGGTGACTAGAAAAGTGAGATGAAAGAGATGGTGGCCGGCGAAGGCACCGGCAGGAAAAGAAAAGAAAGAATTGGGAAAAAGAGTACCACTAATAGCATACACTAAGTACTAACTTGGAAAATAGCTACCTTGTACATAAGCATTAGGCAACGGGATGCTAGTGCTAACAACCCCCCTCAAGGTAGCCGAGGTATTGACGTCGTCCTAGCTTGCGTCGTGGAATATGCCATCGTGGTCGAAGGTGTAGTGCTTGTAGCGTGAATCTCAAGCCGGGTATCTCAAGATGTAGCGACATGCGCTCACATGAACGTGCCGCTACCAGCGAGTCGCCGATATGAAGGAGTTCCAAATGTACAGTGTTATGCACTAGTCTAACATGTAGCGGAAAAAACTGTCCAAGGGCGAATTAGCCGACGTATTAGAGCGACCGGCGAGGATGGAAGAAGCAAAGCCAACACGGATGTTAGGAGTGTGTAGGCACGCAAAAGCATAGACGGGCGTTGCTCGTGTTGACTCCCTTCTTTCGCCGTGGGAATGGCAAGCTCCCCGCTAAGTTAATTGACTGAGCGTTGCGGCGTTGCCTCGGTGAAAAACAATAAAAGTACTAATTGAAGTAAGCACGGGCCGAATTTTCGCTGGTCGGTTTTAAACAACAAGATCCGGTCAAAAGCATCGATAGGCTGAGTCCTAGGTGAGACTTAGTCGCGGACAACCATCTCGAAGGCGAAGCGTGGTGTCGGTTGGACGATGAAATACTAACGTGGCGCCGAGGGCTTTACACAGGCTCTTCTCATTTTTACGTGGGAGTAGGTAGGACTAGCGTGGCGCCGAGCGCTTTACACACGCTCTTCTCTAGTGTTACTTCGTGGAGGGCCCATAACCTCTTAGAGTTGAGAACGGAAAGCTACACGTAGGGTCGTGCCAGCCCCACAAGGGGGACGGTTGTGGTGACTAGAGAAGTGAGAAGCGAGAGATGGCGGCCGGCAAAGGCACCGGCAGGAAAAGAAAAGAAAAGATTAGGGAAAAGAGTACCGCTAATATAATAACACTAAGTACTATGATGACAAATAACTACCTTGTACATAAGCACTAGGCAACGGGATGCTAGTGCCAACAATTCCATACGCGGAGGCTGTGGCACCATCTCATTCGATGTTCGAGATCCCCATGGGTGGTCTTGATTAGACTTTAGAGTTTATGGTTTATGATTTCAGGGTTTGTCCTCATGTTGCCCTCCGTTAAGAGCTACGATGCCAAACAAGCATGTATATATAATGTATGTCATATGCATATGTTCGGGTCAAGATTTGCCGATTTGTTGGACATTATTATGGCTTATTAACATACTGCCAACACAAAACAATGTAATAGGTCATATGTGACCTCTTACGATGCCCACAACCGAATATGCGAAAACGACAAAATTTGGCCGCATGCGATAGTTTTATGTTTTCATGATAGTAACGATAGCAGTCATCCTTTGCTGCGCGATTTTAATACCATATGATGAAGCTTAAGTAATTTATGTAATATCCTTCGCAAAACCATCATTTTCCAGCCACTCGGGCGGCTTACACCCCCGTATACATGTCATTGGCATGTAATCCAAACTCTTGATGACCGGTCTACGTCTTTCGACATGGACACAACTAGCTAGCCTAGACAAGCAACACACATATTGTTGAATGAATAAATCATCCGCTTATTTTTGTGGCGAATATACTTCTCCAGCTAATTGCTAGCACAAATCTGTTATGTTTTGTTCTATTATGTCGTTGCTTGTTGACAATGTGATGGTGCAGACGGGAGAAGATGAGGAAATGTCTTCTTGCTTGTACTTTAACGGTATGTGTTTGTAAGTGAACAAAGGAAATGATAAATGGTTTTGTCACCTCCCTCTACGGCACTCGGCTTAAATAGGTTTCTGCCCAGATAGCCTACGCATGTTTGTCTCGCTTACGTGTCAGGCGTTAGGGCTTATCAAACGTCGTCAATTGTCTAGAGACGCGTCTCGACTAGCATGGATTATCATGACGCAACTCATTCTGCATCGGAAACCTCGCTTAAGCGCGTCTTCTGGCTAGTTAGATTAATTGTGCGTATTAATCGGGAGGTACTAGTCGTATAGTATGCATCACAACCCTTGTGAATATTGCAGTAGCGACGTTCCCACATTGTACGTCCGTCCGATAAAAGAGCACGAATTGGAACTAGTAACGAGTACATGTACAATGTCATGCAATGTAATGTTGCATGACTGTACTCGTCACACTCGTATCCTCCCCTTCTTGACGGAGCTTTGAGGCCGCCGCGAGGCATACCTCCGTGGTCTAAGCTCCTTTACTGAAGCACTAATTGGGACTCGGGAATGCGCGATGGGTAAGCGTGCATGAAGTCGATGTACGCATAAGTCTTGGCAAACTTGTGCCATTGGAACGTCTCCAAGAAATCTTGTGACGCCGTTGTTCGATGCACTTCGCTCAGTCGGTGCCAGACAGGTGGAATGTCGTCATTAGTGAAGTGCGTCATGAAGAGGAAATATTAGCCTCGTCGTCCAGGTAACGATTTGATGCACATAGCAAAGATGTGCGAGACGTCAAACTCCTCGTCGTCTCCTTCAGGTACAATCACGGGGACAGATGGTCGTAGTGGGGAGGTAGAGCAGGGTCGTAAGTTGTTAACATGGAATACATGATTGTAAGCGTATTGTCACTGGTAGTTTCAATCCGTAACGGTGTTTCCCACTCTGCTCCTCCACTCAAAAAAGGTCCAAGTTGTCTGTCTCTGAGTTTCCGGTTAGGCTATCCGCGCAGGAAAAAGGTTTGATGTAACGACTGACACCTTGTCTCCTCTCGCGAAGTGTGGTGCTGTGGACGATTATATGCGATATAGCAACTCGTCCTTGTGTAGCTGTAATACAAAGCGAACCATGGTATGTACTTCATGTAACAATCTTAACCGCTATGTTGCGTCTTACGAAACGGGAATTGACGGTCGCATGCTAAACAACACGTCAGGAGGCTCCTCAGGAAAGAATCCAAAATTAGCCTCGAACGGTGTGTGTTTATTTCCGAGTGCTCGAGAGGCGTTGTACGCAAAATCCACTTGTGGTAGTAGTGTCGTCCAATCAGAGCCGCCGTAGCAACAAAAGCAACGAAGAAGCTATTGGAATGTGTTGTTCACGCGCCATGTCAGTCCATATGTTTCAGGGTGTCGACTAGAAGACATGTTCAAGCGCGTTCCGAGGCGTCGCCAAAGTGTCTGCTAGAAGTCATTAACGATTTTTGGGTCGTTCACTGACCAACACACGGGATAGTCCATGTAATCGGTAGACTCCATGTAAAAACAAAGTTGCAGTTTCTTCTGCAGTAGCAGTCTCTGTACACGGCAGAAAATTGACCATTCGAGTTAGATGGTCTACTATTGTAAGGCTAGGGATGAGCCATCGATGCATCGTCGATAGTATCATCATCACCTGGTGATAGTGCCATCGATGTGATAGCTTTGTGATCAATCTCAATCGGAGCTAAGAGTTCCGCGGAATACACAGGCGATCGAGGCGCCAAAAATATCCATCTGTGGATTCTACCCGGCTGTCTTTCGTCGACTCACCCTCGTCCCCATAAAACGAGTCTTGGGAGTACCCCTCGCGAATGAGATCAACGAACTCATGGCTCAGCTGCAACGCGTTAACATGCAGTAAGTTTAATTGTGCGTCTTCAAAGAACAGTTGGGACTTCCTTCGTAATTCTCGATCTGATGGAACCACGCCATCCCAAAATAATGGAGGTTTGGCATGAGGTACGAAGTCCGGACGCCGGCTCAACGGGTCAGCTTCGTTCAGAGCTCTCTTGCGATATGCAAGTGACATAGAGCCCACAAACGATTGCAAGTCCCGCAGGTATCTTGCTTGCCGATTGTTTAGCATGTTGTTCGGTTGCCAGAGCAGATGTCGCAGTTTGTCGTGGTATGTAACGACAAGGAACTTAGAGCACCCTTCAAGATAGCACCTCCAATGCTTGACTGCTTCGCATACCCCCAAAGCTTCTAAGTCGTACGCAGAGTATGTGTTACCACGCTCAGCTGGATTCAGCTTACGCGCCCAGTAAGAGATTGGTTGAAGGCCTCCCCCTTGGTCTTGCAACAAAACTGTTGCAATCCCCACATTTGAAGCATGAGTAGCCACGGCGAACGTCATGTCCGAGCTGACTACCTCCGGAAGGATGAGGCATGGCGCGGAAATGAGCCGTAACTTGAGAATCTCAGAGGCTTCCAAACAGGCATGCGTCAGCGTAACCTTTTGTGGCTTGGACTTCCGCAGTAAGTCCGTCATTGGAGCCGTAAGGTCGCTGAAATGATGAATAAATCTGGCATATAAATTGCATAACTATACGAAACTGCGAACCTCCTTCTGCGTCGTAGGCACTCGCCAGTCTGCAACGGCCTCGACTTTCTTTGTTGAAACCGAAATTTTACCAGCTGACACAGTAAAGCCCATATATTTCATCTCTTGAAGGCCAAAGAAGCATTTCTTAAGTCGTAACTCCAGGCCTTCCTCCTTAAATCGTTGTAGCACAAGACGCAGGTGATCCATGTGCTCTATAGTGCGACTTTAGATACATACGTCATCCAGGTAGACTGTAAGGAACTTACGTAAAAAGACGCAAAGTATGTCATTCATCATCCCCTGGAATTTAGTTGGTGCCTTGCACAGTCCGAACGGCATGGCGACCCATTCCATTAAGCCATCAGGGGTCTTTAACGCCGTCTAGTGGATGGCATGGTCACGCACTCGAACTTCCCTAAAGCCGGAGACGAGTTCGAGGTGTGTATAGAAGTTCGCGTCCTTAAGTTCATCAAGGGTGTCGTCCACACGTGGAAGTGGGTAAACATCTTTACGCGTAACTTCGTTAAGGCCACGGTTGTCAATGCACACACGTAGCGAGCCATCTGCATTGCGCACAAAAAGAATCGGCGAGCCGAACTCACGGTATATTGGACGGATTAAACCATCGTCCACTACGTCTTTGATCTGTCGGTTCACTTCCGCACTATGAAGGTGACAATCTCTTCAACCGTTGACGTTTCATAGGGCCATGTCATATCCTAGCCCATTTAGCTATGTGCTAGTATCTGATATTATTTATTTTCTCTAAATGGTACCTGTATCTCAGCGATATTCAGTGACTCTTCTATTGTCATCACGGCAGTACCACTGTATCGCCGTATTTTCCGTGACAGTACAAAGTTACTAGCAATATCTCTTCTGGATAGTTCTTTTCTAGATAGTTCAGATAGCTTGTGCGATAAGGGTAGATAGACGGTAGAGATAATCTCACATAATCGGTATCACTAGTAATAGTTTGGTTTAGTTAGCAGACAACACAAGGTACATGTTCTAAGGATGTTTCTAGAATACGTGGATATTGAAGACGGGGACTTACTGGCCGAGGGGGAGACCCAAACCGGTACATACCAGATTTACGCCACACCTAGATTGTAAGAAACCATGTTCCTAAGACATTTTTACATATTCTCTCTACGCTATATAATTAGATCTAGAGATTAGGTTCTACTTATAGTCTAAGGTTGCCAACTTAGCCTAACCAAAGTAGCACCTCACACGTGGTTTCGGAGCCTCGGAACGGCTAGACGAGACGAAGACATCTAACCGAGAAGCTGAGAGACTACCAAAAGAAGTCGATGGTCGACCATAGGGGGCGCCTCTTGGGCCGACACAACCAACGTCGAGAGATGGCGGAAGACAGGCAGTGCGAGAAGGATCGAGTCCCCCGATGGAGCATATGTCGGTACACGTCACCGTGATGCTACAACGTCTAAGTAACCGAGTTCACACTTTTTCTATCGAGCTATCTCAACTGCGTGACCACGTCGACAACGCTTTCACACATTTTGAAGGACGAGTGAACAGAAGCCGAGAGACGGAGAATTTTCTTCGAGGAGAGCAATCGAGATCGGAGAGGACGCAAGAGATGCCGAGCATGATGCCGAACTATGTCAAACCAGCCAATATCAAGAGCATCGCTACGACTAACATCGATGAGCTGATAAAGTGGTTCCGACATGCACGAAGGTATCTACGGCATCACAGCGCTAACCATGAAGAACATATATGCGTGTACTGTGTATTTGGCTTTCTAGAAGGTCCACTATCGAAGTGGTGGTACTCCCAAGCTGCGCAGACTGCAGATGAAGTCGGTGGAGGATTTTCCGGAGTTTCTGAGATGGAGAAATCCATAATTCATGAATTCTGCGGAAGAACACCGGCGGAACAAGCAAGATTGAATTTGGACAACGTGTGACAGAAAACCACGGTCCAGAAGTATGCGAACTACTTTCGATAACAATTATTGGAGCTTCCTCACCGTCATGAAAAAGATAACGTACATGATTTCCAGCGAGGTCTGAGACCCTCAATTCATAACGAGGTTGCCCTGAAAACCCTAAGACCCTACACGAGGCGACTCAAGCGGCCCTGCGGGCGGAGGCAGCGGAGACCATAATTGAGAAAACCCAACGCTCGACAGCCCGGTTGAACGCCATCGAAGAAGACAACGACTTTTCGGATGCAGCGGAGGAGGTCGACAGTAAGTCGGATGAAGATTCGCATGGCGCGACCGATGAGAACCCGCGGAAGCTATACGAGATTTAACGCGTCACTCAAGAGGAGGTCGACAGATTTGAGAAGGAGGGCAAGTGCTTCATTTGCCACAAGAAGGAACACATCGTTATCGACTGCCCAGACAGAAGGAGCAAGAAGAACGAAAGAACGAGGAAACTCCGGCCGGGAAAGTGAGACTTGAGTCGGAAGCTCGCGGCAAGCTGCAGGATGAGGTTTCGTCTCCTACAACGACTCAAGAAGAGACCAAGACAAATAAAGTACGAAACCCGTTACCTCAAACGACATTGCGGCCAATCTTTAGGAGCAAGGACTCTAGCGACGGGATGATGAATAGGGAGAATTACTTGAAGTACTCTCAGACCTACGGACCTTTCGACTTAGATGGAGCTAACGAAAATGACGGCCTTGATAATTCTCAAGTGGCGGAAGATTTTTGCTGTCCGGCGCGCCCATTTCATGAGCGAGATTTACAAAAGTACCGGAGAATTTAGCTAAATGCGCCAGTTAATGAATTAGAAGAATTTTTGGGCCATTATTTGCGGAGTAAATTGCTGCATCCCTTGCGCACATGAGAGCGGTTATAGTGGTTCCAAAATGGAGGGCAAAACCATGGATCAAGATGCTACGAAGTTTCCGACTTGTCGACGAGCAGGCGGCGACATCACATGTGTTTACCTGCCCTACGAATGATGGAATAGAAGGAAGAAAGCAAGATGTTGGACCGACAAGATGGACGACGCAAGTTCACGTCGACGACACCGATCGAGTTCGATTTCTGCTCGAGAACCCACAGAACCCCCCGAAGACCTACTGGACTCACTCGACGACTCTTGTTACCGACGCCCGACAAGTATTACTAGCGAAAGAGGATACTGGCATGGACTAGTTTCCGGGTGGCAAGCAAGAGATCGAAGACGCGACCCCGGAATGCACAGCAGTGCGAGCTCTTACGGAGACAAATGGATTTTAAGTGAGCGAAACAAATTTACGCCTTTTAGGAACGGAGTCTTCAGGTCAGAATAAGCGCTACGTGTATATCGCTCGCGTTCGACCCGGATCGATACCGAACGCTACGTCTGCTTCTCGGGCAGTATGTGCTTCTTGGAAGGAATTAATTTCGGCACGGCGTACGGGTTATCTAGCTCTAGGAGATAAGCAATTACGTCTTACGTTACGAGACTTTTGGGAAACCGATCGACGGGTGAATGAAAAAGAACGTCCGACTAGAAGACAATATTCCTGCGACGTTGCATGTATCCACAACCCAGTCTGGAACAAGTATGTTTGTGTTGAGAGGCACCTTACGCGGACATCGATGCCGTATTTTGGTTGACGCTGGCGCTTCGATAAATTTGTGCAAGTCTGAGTGGGTACGGAAGCATCACATTCCGACGGTTTCTAGAGAGAAATACCCGATAAAATTGGCAGATGGTAGTACAACTACGACTCGCCAGCGACTACGGAATGAAGTACTTACAGTAGTAACCCTAGATATACATTTGGACGCAAATATGACAGAACTACATAAATTCGACATCATCCTCGGTCAACCTTGGTTACAAGCCATCAACCCGGATGTAGATTGGTTTACTTAAACGATTCGCGACCGTAAAACTGGTGAAGCTATGGTGTCTGGCGACGAGTACACCGTACATGTGGCAATACATCACTTGGAGGCGGATGCGATGGCAAAGCTAATTAGGCAACAACCAGCAGACCTCTTCGTGATTGGACTACGACAAGTACAAGACGCGGTCGACGACATCAATAATGATCAACAACCCGAGTGGACGACTTCGTTACGAGATTCCTTGAACGAGTTTACGGACATCATTAAGGAGCATGACGGTCTACCACCAACGCGCGAGTGCGACTTCGAGATTAACTTGGAGTGCGATGAACCACCTAAGGAGCGAACGTACCGTATGTCACCGGCAGAACTCCGAGAGGTTCAAGTACAATTACATTACTTACTTGAGTCGTCCGTATAAATCTCCGTACGGTGCCCCGATTTTATTTGTACATAAGGAGGATGGTACCATGCGTATGTGCGTAGAGTATCGGAAACTCAACGACCTTATGAAGAACGACCGAACACCATTTCCCCAGATTGATGAATTACTCGACTCGCTATATGGGGCTCATTTATTGCAGCACGTTAGACATGTATAAGGGCTATCACCAAGTTCGAGTTAAGGAGCGCGACATACATAAGACAACATTCCGAACTAATTACGGATCGTTCTACCATTTAACGCCCCAGCTGGATTCCAAGCGATGATGAATCGAGTTTTGGCCCCGTATCTTGGCAAGTTTAGCGTGGTATATCTGGACGACGTGTTGATCTACAGTAACACGGCCGACGAACACCTCGAGTATAACACGAACACCTCGACCCCGACAAGGTGGAGGCAGTACAGAATTGGCCCCGGCCGAAATGATCTGTGACATAACAACGTGGATTTCTGGGACTTGCTGGATATTACCGGAGGTTTATCAACCAATTCGCAACCCTAGCAATCCCATCAACGGATCTGACTAAGAAGACACCGGAATTTCGCTGCAACCCTCAAGCCGAGTCAGTATTCGAGCAAATGGCGCAATGGTACGTGCACTAGTCATGGTAATTCCTGACACTTATCCTAATGCAAGGTACACTCTGTACACGGATGCTTTTGGATTTGCAGTTAGAGTTGTGCAGCTACAAGACCAAGGTATTGGATTACAACATGTTGCGTACCATGCTCGAAAGATGAACAAGCATGAGGTACACTACCTTGTCCACGAACAAGAGATATTGCCAGCTCGCGACGCTCTACTGAAATTCCGTTGCTACTTAGATGGCGCGGCGGGATTTACGGTAATCACGGATCACGACACGTTGCGACACTTCTTTCGGCAGCGCGATTTGTCTATTCGACAGGTGCGATGGCTTCGAGTTTAAGCGCCTTATCATCGACAAATGGACATCGTGTACAAGAAGGGAGCAATCAATCATGCAGACGCTCTGTCTCGCCGACCTGACCTAAAGGACTCACTACGGAAGCTGCAATTGTTACGCAATTGCACCAACGACGAAGCAGAATGCGAGTTACACGCGCAGATTTTTCCCTTGGAAACCGGGTTACATTCTGACTCTGGACTTCATGCGGAAATCAAAAACGCTTATGACTCGGATAAATACCGGCTTACCCGGAAATCTCTGCCTACCTGGCTGGTACGTAAATCAAATGGACTCTTGTACGCCTACGGGACAAAACGGTATGTGCCGTAAGGCTAGGGATCAGCCATCGATGCATCGTCGATAGTATCATAATCACCGGGTGATAGTGCCATCGATGTGATGGGTTGCGACATCGACATCGACACGATGGCAGTTGCGCTCGCATCAATGCCATCAATTATCAAAACAATTGTAAAATGTTGATTATTTAAGCCCGATGTATCGATAAATTATCCCAAATATCGATACATCGGCGATAATATCAGCTTAAATTGCCATCGATGTAAGCATCTCAAACTATCAACGCCATCAACATCGACAATCCAAGATATCAATACCATCAACATCGACGTTGCGAAATATCATTACCATCAACATCGACAAAATTCACTTGATCCCTAGCCTTAATGTGCCGATCGTCTCTACATTGCGGTCGAGAGTACTGTGCGAACTACAAAACGCACCGACCGCGGGACATCTTGGTATTATTCGACTATTGGCAGCAGTGACCCGGACGTTTTGGTGGCCCAACATGAAGCGGACAGTACATCACTATGTACGCAGCTGTGTTACATGTCTACGCAACAAGGCAGCGCGACACGAGCCTTATGGACTCCTTCAATCGCACGAGGTAGCGACGAGGCCCTTTGAGCACGTATCGCTTGACTTGATTACGGACCTTCCTGAGTGCGATGGGTATGATGTTGTGGTGGTATTCGTTTGTATGCTTACGAAACGGACGATTGTCGAGCCAATTACGAAAACGATTACAACGGAGCGATTAGCGAAAGTTATGCAACGCGCTGTTTTTTGGCATTTTGGCTTACCACGGAAATTAATATCCGATCGAGATCCCCGGTTTATGAGCGACTTTGGCAAACCCTATTTAGGGCTGTTGGCACCAAGCTTAATATTTCTACGAGCTATAATCCCTAGGGAGATGGCCAAACTGAACAAGTAAATCAGACATGGGAGCAAGTCATACGATACTACGTGCACCCCTTGCACGACGTATGGGTTCAACACCTTACCTACGTGGAGTTTGCGATCAACGAAGCGGTTTCTGCGTCGACGATATATGTCTCCATTTAAGGCGACGTTGGGATTCGAGCCGACATCTCCAACGACGGCTACATTTGAAGATAACGAGCCTAGCCGTACTTTACCGGAGCAGGTAAAGATTCTGGTCGAGATGCAGAGATTTGCCTACGACTGCGTCAAAGCAGCCCAAGCACACATGCAAAATGCTGCAAATCTTGCCGTACTTTACGTACTTTATGTGCTTTACCTATTTTACCATCTTATGGTCGAGATGCAGAGATTTGCCCACGACTGCGTCAAAGCAGCCCAAGCACACATGCAAGATGCTGCAAACCTAGCCGTACTTTACCGGAGCAAGATGATGCAAATCGGCACCGGTTACCATAACCTTTTACAGTTGGCGACAAAGTTAAGCTCAAGGCGACAAATCTTCGATTTGTACAACAACCATGTTCTAAACTACGCGACCGCTACATTGGACCGTTTCTCATTACGGAGGAATTTCCCCGGTTGCATTTCAGCTTAAGCTACCCCCTAGAGTACGGATTCACGATGTTGTACACGCCAATCTACTGGAAAAATGGAATTCAAAAACAGAACATGCCGAAAGTGCGCAGCCAATTCCGATTGTGCACGGTGCGAAGCGATTTGAAGTCGACCAAATACTCGATGTGGCTTTTAACTCCAACGGCACGGGACTTTTGTACAAAGTCCGTCGGGCAGCACCGTTTCACGTACCTAACGAGGACACTTGGGAGCCCATGCGAGGAGTCAACCACTGAAGCATATTTTCCGAATTTCTTCGAACGGATGTTTATCGAGAATTTTTTGGCACCACTTTGTCGGATTTCGCAACCGCTGGCCTGCAAGAATCCCCAAGAAACCAAGACCATGAGTACTGCACAACGAGGACGCTGGTGCTTAAGGAGGGGAGAGTGTCATATCCTAGCCCATTTAGCTAAGTGCTAGTATCTGACAATATTTATTTCCTCTAAATGGTACCTCACAGAGCACCTCACAGGCCAGCTGTTTCAATGGGATGATCCCATTGTCGGCTTACAGGTGGAGAGTCGACAGGTTGAAGCAACTCCGGGAAGCCATCATAGAGTAACGACCTGAAGTTGTCACGCCGATCTGCAGTTAACTCCTCTCATGTGTGAAAGTCAGTTGGTTGGTCAGCGGCTGGCGTAAGTTCAATGACGTAAAATTCAGCATAACGTCCCTTGCTGCGGCGCGTCTTGCGCATGAGTTTCTGAACTTTGGTGGATGACATCAGAAGACATTCAGAACGTCGTTCCTTGAGCTGAGTCTCCACTTTTGTTCCGTCCATTAGAGTAAAGACCATGGTTGAACCAAACTCTAAAGAGGCATGTTCGTCATCAAGTCATGGTAAGCCCACGATTAAATTAGCGGCACGTAAATCACGCAAGACGTAAAAAGTCCGTTGAAATTCGCGGCGAGCGAGCTCAAAAGTCACGTCACAAAAAGTCGATGAAGTCACACGCTGTCCGTTGGCAAGTTGAACATGTGTCTTGGTCAAAGACTTTCGAGTCCGTAAAGCAAAGCGTCGTACGAAGTCCTAAGAAACGAAGTCAAGAGTCGCTGCACAATCCACTAAGCTAGTAATCTACTGTCCACCATCATGAGTTTTCACGGTCAGCTCGGTGAGAATTAAGTGGCGAGCTTCTGTGAGGTCATTCAGTAGAGTTGTAGATGGTGAAAAAATCGTAGCGATGGATTCTTCCGCGTCGACATGAGGTACATGTACCGAGGTGTGTTGGTCAAGTTCTGTAGGCGAAGCGTGATCGTAAAAAGCACAATCGTCGACTAACCACTGCTGTACATGCCAAGGAGCTAGAGCAACCACTTCTTGTTATGCTTGATTCTCAAGTGACAGGCGAGTAAACATACGTGTTCGAGCGGGAAATTCTTGGTAGAGTTTCAAGTGTTTTTAGTGAGCTGGTTGAACTTTGCCCACTTTGGTAGAACAAAAACAGCCATCGTAGATGCTGGAGTTGTTTGACGACAGCGCTCAAAACGCTGTCCAATCTGTTCAGCCAACTCCCAAGGTGGATTAATGAACACCCGTTCTCCTAGTAAGTCCCTCTCAAGAATCGGGTCACTCGCCGAACAGTCAGGTAAGTCACCGTGCGAGTTTAGGCCTTCATCATCATCACATCCCTCCAAGGTAAAAACAAATCGTGCGTGCATAGGTTCGAAAACACAATCAACAAGTTTCAAGTCAATCGAACGTATGGTTACATGTTTACGACTTTGCCTTTGCTTTGTCTGACGACGACGACCAGCTAAAAAATTTACATGTGCCGCGACTTTAGTCGAATGAGATGTCGAGCGTGTGCAGACGACCTCTGTCGCTATCTTAGGACGAACAGTAGATGTAGCCGGCTGCTCTTGTTCGCTAGTAGACAACCTTGCCACCATCATTGCTTCTTAGACGGAGGAACTCCAACTGCCGCTTTGCCCTTCTGTTCAGGGCACTGAAACAATCGGTGTCCCTTCTTGTGACACTTGGAACAACGTCCCTCCTCAATGTGCTTCTTGCGCTCCTCATGGGTCAACGCATTTGCAATTGCACTGAAATCAATGCGGCCGGAGTTTGAAGAAGGTCGGCCACGACCACCACCTTGATTGCCGCCTCGTCCTCGGCCACGTCCACGGCCACCACTATTGCGTTTCCATATCTTAGAGGCGTCCACCAACGGGTCCTCAAATTGCGCTTTCTGGTTGGTTGTCCTACTCCAAGCGATGTAGGTGGTCGAGTTGTAGATCTCATTCCGCCAAGTTGTGGTGAATCCGTTACGACGTCATTCATGAAATTTTGTAGCTCCACCAGTTGAACGTTGTAACCTTGTTGTAAGTAATACCTTATAGTTATTAGTTGCAGATAGCTACTATAAGCTATTCTATATATAATTAGTACATGTCTAGATCGGACATACCGATAACCTGTTTGTACTGGTACAGAGCTGTCGCTAGGCTTCTGCTCTAACACTTCTGTTGTCCCGACACCACGCCTCGGGCTGGTTGTCTCTGTGACTGTCCCTTTGCGTGACTGTGACTAACTACGTATGCGTTAGTTACCTTCCTTACTGATCGTGTGTGCACGGTTTAACAGGTTATGGGCCCCCGCCTCACGTCACTCACGCGCGACAACCAGGTTCGGCGAGCTGCGATCGCCACCTCTCCCGAAGAAGGCAAGTTTACATAGATACCTAGTACTTTCATCCTGTAGTCGGCGGTATCGCCAGTATAATCAGCGTTTAAAAAACAAACAAACCCACCCTCCATCCCACCTAAGTCAGCCGCTCGAGGACGCTAGACAGCCACCCACACCGACGCACTCGTCGTGTGTGGACAGGGTGCATACAGGTCCAAGCTGGAGACCGGGGGGGGGGGGGGGGGGGGGGGGGGCGCACTATCGGGTGACTATACATATACAGAGTGCACGACAGCCTTAGATTACTGTATTAATTAATATATTATTGTAGCGACTCAGCCGCCGCCGCATCGTCCCACCTGCACTGGCCGTGGCCCCGACTTGTGCCCCACACTGGGTCGAGGACACAGAAAAGGTGCTTTGAGACACCCCGGGGCATCAGGCCGAGGGGTCGGTGGGCATCAAGCCGTCTCTCTGCATACCGTTGTTAGGCACACGTCCGGCTAGCGGCTTCTACCGCTGCCTGTTTTTCACCTCTTTTCTTTTTCTCGCCCTGTGTCGAAATGGCGCCAAAAACTCGCTCTGTCGACAATCCACATGATTCGACAATTCCACCTCTCATAGTACTGGGTAGTCGATTCCGCCTGCTCGATCAACCTCACCGCGTTTAAAGGCGACTTCGTACGATTCACACCCCCCTCCGCTCCCTCGCGCGTTGGCGGGGTTGGTGTTGACGTCAAAGACAGTGGCTCCGTCCGAATTTCAGTCCGCCTTGACACATGCGTACTTATTCACCGCACTGCCTATGCGTTGTACACCCCTGACTTGTCCTCTCGCTCTGCTCTGCGCATCGGCCGGTTACTTAGTGTCAGCTGGATGCAGACCCACAACGGTTGTGAATTCATCTTCCCCTCTAACTCTGACACTGGTTTGCTTGTGGTGCCCACAGAAATGGGTGTGCTAGAGCCCTCCGGAAACGGCCTCTACCTCCTCCCCCACCAGCCAGAGCCCCCCCCCCCCCCAGTATCTCCACGATGACAGTGAATTCTCCCTCCCCTAGTGTTGCCCTTGCTGCCCAGTGCGACCCTATACTGTGGCACCGTCGGTTTGGACACTTGAACATGCAAAGCCTGCGGACCCAGCACACGCACGGTGTCCCGACTAGCCCTGCGTTAACCAGCTATGTAACCAATGTCTCTTGCGACTCATGCTTGTTACACAAGGCCACAGCTGCACCGCGCAAAACCGCTGCATGCGCGAAACCTTCTCGTCCCCTCCTCAACCTCTCCTCAGACCTATGGGGACCGGTCAACGTCCCCTCCCCACATGGCGCCCGCTACTGCTTGCTCGTCATTGTCCACCACACCCATTACATGTGGGTGCGGTTCCTCAAGTCCAAAGACGATGCGTGCTCGGAGTTGGAAAACATCCTCCTTGACATCAAGCACATGCATGCATGTTACCACTCCCAATCGGGCGCGTTTGCACCAATCATAAAATTTGACTCGGACTCTGTCTTTGAGGCTGCAACAACCCGCCAAATGTGCGCACAGCTCGGCGTTGGGGTCAAGTTCTCTGCCCCATACGCCCACCACATGCTCGGCAAAGCCGAACGTCCTTGGCGCACTATCCGGGACAATGCGTCAGCGATGCTCCACAGTATGGCCGTTCCCAACTCCATGTGGTCATGCGCTGCCAACACTGTTGTGTACCTCCGCAACCGCACGTACAGTCGCTCAGTCGGCCCCACTGGTGGCATCCCACTCACCCTCCTCACGTCGTCTGTGCCTGACGCCTCCAAGTTTCGCGTCTTCGGGTGCACCGTCTTCGCCAAGGTGCCTGACAAACTGCGTCGAAAACTCAGTGAAAAGGCGTTTCGTGGCGTCATGGTCGGCTACCCCAATGACGCACCCGGGTACCGCGTTTACAACCCGAAAACCCGCCGAATCACCACTTCCGTCCATGTTGTCTTTCAGGAAGACACCCCGGGCCTCGGCGCAGAACTCTCCGTCGACTCCACCATCACCAACCCTTCGGATGACGCACCGGCCACCTCACTCCAATCCCACCCCATCGACATACCATTGCCAGACTCCATGCCTCCTCATGCCGCCCCTCGCCAAGCTCGGCTCCGTTCTCATCCCCTACGCTACGGCGAAATGGTTGCCCACGTGTCCGACTTCCCCCCGACCCTCGTGACGGCGTGTTGTGACCCTGAACATGGCAAAGCCAACGAGGATATCTTCGAACACCCTCACGTTCCCAACCTTATCACTGGCCCCCCTCACACACCTGCCGGCACATCGCCTACTGCCGTCGCCCTCCTGTCCGCCCGGGAGTGTGTGGAGCCAAAATCGTACCGAGCTGCCTTGGACAGCGCCCAGGCCCCCCAGTGGCAAGCCGCTATGCAGCAGGAGTACTCCTCCCTCATGGACAACGGCACTTGTGAACTCGTTGACCTTCCCCCGGGTCGCATGGTAGTTAACACCATGTGGATCTACAAAGTTAAGCTTGACACCGCCGGTGACGTCTCCCGCTTCAAAGCGCGGTTCGTCGCCAAAGGGTGCAGCCAACGCGCTGGACTAGATTACACTGAGACATTCTCTCCTGTCATCCGCATGGCCAGCCTGCGGCTCTTCCTGACCATCGCAGCCGCCCGTGACCTTGAGCTTTGCCAACTTGACATCGACACTGCGTTTCTCTACGCACCCATTAAGGAAGACTGGTACATCCGCCAGCCCCTCGGCTTCATCGATGGCACGTCCAAAGTGTGTCACCTCAGGCGCTGCCTTTACGGCTTGAAGCAGTCGCCCCGCGAGTTCAACATGCTCCTCCGTGCCTGGCTCGTCGACAATGGGTGGCAACAGTGCGTTTCTGACCCTTGCATCTACATCTTCCGCACCGGCCACGTCTTCGCCATGATCGCGTTGTACGTCGATGACATTCCTGCAGCCAGCAATGATACCGCATGGCTTGCATCGTTCAAGGCCAAGCTCGGAGAACGGTTCAAGATCAAGGACCTCGGCGACCTCTCCCAATTACTCGGCATGCACATCACCCGTGACCGCTCGGCACGCACCGTCTCCTTGGACCAACCAATCCAAGTACTTGCGCGACATCCTCGCCAAGTACAACATGACCGACGCTAGACCGTCGTCCCTTCCCATGGACCCTGGCTTCCTCGCCGGCCTCGCGCACATGTCCTCGCCCCATCTCACCGGCGTGGCCAAGGATGTTTACCCAAGCCTCTTGGGCAGTCTCCAGTACGCGGCCGTCTGCACGCGCCCCGATGTCTCCACGTTGTTGAGCATCCTCGGCTCAGCCCAAGCTTCCCCCACGGAAGCCCACATGCATGCCCTGAAGAAGGTCCTTCGATACCTCCATGGCACCATCGACATGCGCCTGACGTTGGGGGGGGGCACGGACCACAGTCTCCAACTCACAGGCTTTGCCGACGCTGACTGGGCAAACGACAGCAGCACCCGCAAGTCCCGTTCGGG
Organism: Tetraselmis chui; assembly: GCA_026401115.1. Lineage (NCBI taxonomy): Eukaryota > Viridiplantae > Chlorophyta > Chlorodendrophyceae > Chlorodendrales > Chlorodendraceae > Tetraselmis > Tetraselmis chui. The sequence continues at coordinate 20,172 of JAPMLY010002697.1, forward strand.
CTACCTATTCACACTTGGACGCGGGCCCATCAGTTACAAGTCCAAACATCAAACTTGTGTGGCCCAATCCACGTGTGAAGCCGAGTACTACTCTGCGGCGGATGCCACCAAGGAGGGACTCCATCTCCGGCAACTTATGGGGGAGATCTTTAACGCCCCATCACCGAAACCACCACCATCTGGGAGGACAACCAAAGCGCCATCGCGTACTCCCAGAACGCCTTGGTCAGCGAGAAGACCAAACACATCGGTCTGAAATGGCACTTCCTCAAGGACCATGTGGAGCAGGGAACCATCAAGTTGAGATACCTCCCCACTGACCAGATGATGGCTGACATGTTCACCAAGCCCCTCCCAGGACCAGCACTCACAAGACACCGAAGTGCAATCCTTGGAGGACAAGACCCCATGCAACGCTTCATCCCGTAGCTACCTTCAGGGGGAGTGTTGTAAGTAATACCTTATAGTTATTAGTTGCAGATAGCTACTGTAAGCTATTCTAGATATGATTAGTACATGTCTAGATCGGACATACCGATAACATGTTTGTACTGGTACAGAGCTGTCGCTAGGCTTCTGCTCTAACACTTCTGTTGTCCCGACACCACGCCTCGGGCTGGTTGTCTCTGTGACTGTCCCTTTGCGTGACTGTGACTGTAACTACGTATGCGTTAGTTACCTTCCTTACTGATCGTGTGTGCACGGTTTAACAAACCTCTCTAAGAGCGATGCGACTTAGCCTGAGTCCTTAACCCAAAATTTGCCATGCCATTGATGCAGTGAACACGCGGAATATCAGCCGTAAGTTTTTAACGAGACCGACGTAAGAAGTCGTTGAGCCGCAGAGTGTAGAGAGCATAACTCATGCTTCCTTGCGTAAGGTTGAGCACAGCGTTAATCGCATCATCATGGATGTTAGGGAGAAAAGTTGTCTTCCGAAGCTCTGCGACAAGCAGGTCAAACGTAGACGGGATGGCGGCTTGCACTTTCCGGTTCAGCCACCAACCCTTCAAGTGTCCAAAAAACTGTGAAGTAACCCGAATAACTGAGTCGTGAGAGTCCGCCGTAATTCTGAGCAAGAGAAAGCGATGAGGTTGCGCCTCGAGCCAATTCTCCAAGTCATGGGCGTCTGCTCCAGACTGAAACGGCGAATTAACAGTAGGGCTAGGGATCAAGTGAATTTTGAAACGTCGATGTTGATGGTATTGATATCTTGGATTGACGATGTTGATAGTGTTGATAGTTTGGCATGCTGACATCGATGACAATTTGAGTCGATATTATCGCCGATGCATTGATATTTGGGACGATATATCGATACATCGGGGTAAGATAATCACTATTTTCCAATTGTTTTGATAATTGATGGCATTGATACTAGCACTAATGCCATCGTGTCGATGTCGATGTCGCAACCTATCACATCGATGGCACTATCACCATGTGATGATGATACTATCGACGATGCATCGATGGTTGATCTCTAGCCTTAGTTAAAAGATGTTTTGCGTTGAGTCTCAGTAAGGGTCACATGTAAGCCAGCCTAACTGGTCGTATGTATAGGCATGCCCACTCGTAAATCGGTCGGTGTCTCCCCACAACTGATTGATGTAACCACGAATGAGAAGCCAGACACGGCATGAATCAACTGACGAAAACCGGGAATACATAAAAAACTGCCTCGGGATAGTCGTGTCGTCACAAAAGAGTGTATGGGACGTGTAGATTGCACGACGAAAAGTTTCCCATTGAATCATGTAACCGAAGTGAAGTAACTCACTCATGCTTCATACCAGGAAGTAACCCCGTCTTGGCGGGCCTAATAAGATTCAGACCACCGATGTCGATTCTTTCCGGTACGACGTAAGATAGTCGCACCATCCGGATTAATAGTCGACTGGGCTGTCACACCCTGCTCGAGCTGAGCACGACTACGCAAATGGGTTGTAACGTACGGAACATGAATGAAGCCGAGTAAACGTAAAGGAGTTGTTGTCCAACAGGTAACGCGAAACGAACATTTGCGTCACTCAACAACGTCAAATCATCCGGAGTCAAGATGAGGCCAATTTCCTCATACAACTCACGAACGGCAGCATCAACATGCTCTTCGTTAGCTGTCACTGAGCTAACCGGGAACCAAGTTTTACCAGTACTAGTGCCTCGGGGATATGTGTATGATAAGTACTACATTTGTATGACTAATCATACACCAGAGTCTCGTAAAAAACTGGTCACCCCCACGCGAGGAAAAGTTAGTACTTTGTCAAACTTCGGGAGCGTGTACCCCAGAGTGTCCTTAGCTTAACTCCGTCGGCTCACGACCTAGGACGGGGCGGAAGCTGTTCGAACGGCTGATTTGGTCTGATCGCTTGTCGGCATACATCACCACAACCACGAAAACGACCGTGACGCGAAAGGCATCTTTCTCTACCCGCATATACCCCCTTTAACATCTAAAAGGTTGTGCGTGACGACAAGAACGTAACCAAAGCTATGGGACGGTCGGCGCGTCCGTCGGCTTCCGTGTTGGGTGGTCAATTGCGTCGACATGCCGCTAGAACACGACCCCGCACGCAACTTTAACTCTAAACTAGACAAAACTGGCTATGCAACTCCCAGACCCACACAGATCATCAACAGAAAGTGCGTTGCAGTGCGAATGCCCTTTCAACCCCCCCGACTAGCTATGCAAATTCCATGTGCACTTACGGACGATGCGTTACTGGTACCATTTATTACAGAGGGTCGGTAGTGAGTGATACCGGTCCGCGGACTATCGAACTCACACTACCGAACTACCTTATGTGGTGGGGTTCTTTCGCTAGCTATAGTTCGAACTTAATATCACGGCCAACAAACGCAGAAATCATACCCGACAACAGTAGCGACGACCTCGTTATGGAGCCTCATTATGGCGGGTCTTCCGATGACAAGGGCGACCACGCTCCAAAAAACACCGTATCGGATCCCCGAGACGGCTATCTCCTTGACGTAGCGATGCTCCCACCTGTGCTTAAAGTCACCGTTGCAGTATGCAACCCAAACATATTAGCGATGTGGGAGGTGTTGAGAATGATTACTGTGGCGATAATGCCTAATTGGAATGCGTGCTGCTCTATATATAATGGTGAGGGGGGGGGGGAGGGGGAGGGGGGAGAGCCTACATGTGACAAACGGACGAGTAGACATCTTGAAGTTGTGTATCATGCTTTCCTACGAGAACATACACGCCGACTTGCGTGCCTAACATTCTTCATCACCTAATACTAGCCCTAGGGGATAGATTGAATGATGCTTTTTGGTATTCATAGAAGTGCAAATGGATAAGCCATGCATGGATGAAAACATGTAGCTCAACAGGGTGTGTGCACCGAATGGCGAATGACGTGAGAGATGCACGCATGACTGTGTTAAGGAATGCTTGGTTCGGGCGTGTGGAAGTTGAGAAAAGTCAATATCACTTAGTTTCTATTGAATCTGGAATAGGCACTTACCTTCTTACTGCACATCCCTCGATGTGGCCCCTCGCAAAATAAAGAGCTACTTCACCGAAACTGTGAAGTACGCACAACCTCTTTCCCAAGGCCTTCCTTCCATCAGAAATCTACACCTGAAGCAAAGACCATGGTTTACCTTAGCACTGCAATGGATCACTTTAAAACTAGTGTCAACAGGCGGACAAGTGACAACATGATAAGTGACAACAGTAACATTAGTGACAACAGGCAAGTGCAAACGGCGCATAAGAGTTATGTTGTGTTACGTCCACTATAAGCTCAAGAGGCATGGCGGCCTTGGCGTGGACTATACGTCAACCCCTATCTCTAACTTTGAGGTGCCATGCTATATCGATACCTATGCTATATCTCGACAGTGTTCTGTGTTTGTTTCAAAGAAAATCCGTGGATAGGTAGCGGTTAGCGACTACTGATGCGACGGAGGAAGCTTGAATGTTCGTGCTCGACGACTACAACATATGCGTCACCTACTGTTGGAGCTTATCAAGTTTCACATTCAAACAACCTAGCCCTATTCGACCCGAACTATTTAGGAGCCTTTTCAGATTGCATACCAGTCGTTGGTCTCCAACGTGTTACAGGATCACGTTGTGTCAACCCAACGTCGGTACAGGTGATTACTATCCGGACCGTTATTCGGCCGAACCGAAAGATCCCAAGAAGAACGCGTCCACACCCTAAACAACAATGAACGCTCCGAAAACGGTCACAACAAACGAATCTGCTACCTCCAGTGCAACCTCGACGAGGGTACCTTGCAGAGTACTTCCTTTCTGTGCGTTGAGTGCGGGACTTTGCAATTAGTGCCCCGCTCACGGCACGACAGCGATTGGCTACGGACACCAAATGCTACTCGACCTCCTAGCTTTTGGCGACATAAGGCGGGTCCGTACGTAATAAATACGCCCCACGGCCGCACCTCTAGTATCTTGAACCCTTCCCTTCCCCAATATTCAGCGGGCGTGGTGCACCATACCTTATGATAGGGATGGTCGCTCGATCCGTAGCCGAAGTTGGTGGTGCAGACGATACTGAGCTTAGGCGCATCTGCCGCTACTTTAGATATTCACTGACTGTACATAGCGGTATTTAACAGAAAAAGTACTGATTATGAAAACGCGTAATCATACAGGCCGATGTATGATAAATCATATCATACACATATCCCCGAGGCACTAGGCTCACGTTGTAACACAAGCTTAACGTCGGAAAGTTGAGTCCCTCCAACATGAAGTATGACCACCACGTAACGTACAAGTTCAACATAAGCCATTCCGAGTCAATCAAGCAACGTCGAGCGAATCGAACGAAAGCGAAAAGGTGTGTCGACCAAAGAGCTCCGAAACTGATGTGGCGATTAGCCTCCTTCAACCAATTGCTAGCATAGATCTGTTTTGTTTAGTTCCGTTCTGTCGTTGCTTGTTGAAAGTGTGATGGTGCAGATGCGAGAAGATGAGGAGATGTCTTACAACTTCTACTTTAGCTGTACATGTTTGTAAGTGAGCAAAGGAATTGGTAAATGGTTTTGTCACCTCTCTCTATTGCACAGGGCCTAAATATAGGTTTCCGCCCAGATAGCCTACGCCTGCTTGTCTCGCTTACGTGTAAGGCGTTAGGGCTTATCAACCGTCGTCAATTGTCTAGAGACACGGCTCGACCAACATGGAGAATCACGACGCGGTTCATTCTGCATCGGAGACCTCGCTCAAGCGCGTCTTCTGGCTAGTTAGATTAACTGTGTGTACATGTACGTACTGGGAGATAGTGGTCGTACAATATGCATTAGAACCCTTGTGAATATTGTAGTAGCGACGTACCCACGTTGTACGTCCGTCCGATGGAAAAGCACGAATTGGTAATGAGTACCTATACAATATAATGTTGCATGACTGTACTCGTCACATTTTCGTGTACCATTACATGGTTGGGCAAACCGAATGGAAAGGTCACCGGTGACCCATTTCACGCTCAAACAGACAATAAAAAATATTGGTTGGACTTGTTAACACACTCACGACTTGCCACACGCCGTACTCTCCATTTACATCCCACCAAAAAATGTATGCGAGCCGTTGAGTTGCACGTGTAGTATTGACGACCGCAGCCTCATGCGATATGTATATAAGCCGCGAGACGTACTAATCCTCAAGCGTCACGACGCGCCTACACCGCATACATGGCTCCATCATGTAATAACATGTATCGGGCGAGGCTGCTGCGGAACGCGAAAAGGTTCAACATATATGTTATGCCTAGGCATTCCCATAGTCTAACAAAAGTGAGGGTGGAGGTAAGACTTCTATTTTCCTTTGCTTTACCGTTACATTCAGCCCTCTCCCGCAGCTTTCACCATCTATAATTCTTCATAACACATAGCTGCATCAAAGGAAAGTGGAAGCCACAAAGCTCGAGGAAACCAAACGGGGACGAGGCAAAAGGATCCAGTAATGCTTCATAATTGTTGTTTTCAATACCCACGACGGTAAACTGCCACACCAAACAGCAGCACCATCACGCTCGCAACCACACCGCCACTCCTTGTGCCCAGGAAATTCCCCCTGCCGTCTTATGTTTGGAAAAATATGGGACTTAGATAGGATACGAGAATTACTTGCACGTGCGTAAGCCATGCAGCACAACTTAAAATTCAGCATTCCAGGACTTCCGACTTGCGTGGAGATTCATTATTGTTCGACGTAGACACACCAGAGTAATATCGATGTGTCCTACTCAATTCAGCTTACACTGGAAAGAGCTAACCGCCACTCAACTAATGCAGGTGTGTCGCCGGTGCAGAAAATGGGACCTATTGCCGTGGATACAAAGAAAAATCCGCAACGATGTACTCTGTCCCCAGCGTCATGCCAATCCATTAGGTATAAGAAATCATCGTGCAGACAACGCATCCACTCCATCACCGGGCCACACTAAAATTTAACTCAAAATGTCTCTCCTTGTATGACTGTCGGATCAGTTACCTTGTGAACAACATGTACAAGTTTCCCGAAAGAATCACACATCTAATGCACACCAAACCTTCACTCATATTACCCAAAATGCATCTCTCCAGGATCCGCCACTTCAAACCGAAAAAATCATCTAGCTTTCACAGAGGACAGCGAGCTGGTCAGTAACCCAATCCTGGCAATGTAAACGTCACTGCCTGTGAAGCAAACAGAGGGGAGGGAAGACGGGCAGATGAGCCGGTGGGCAGTATGGTCTAGCTAGGAACGGAAGGGGAGCAGGGGATAGACATAAAGCAACGCCTGTTTACTTCTTGGCAGCAGCAGCGTCCGCGGCATCCTTGGCATCTGACTCGGCCTTGGCCAGCAGACCCTGCAGCTGATCGTAAAGCACGAGCACGAGGGCAGAGCCCACGGTGCGCAGCGCATTGGCACCGGCACCCTTGAACAGCGCGCCCATGCCCTCCTGCTTGACCACCTTGCCAAAGCAGTCCATGGTGCTTGAGTAGATCCAGTCGGCCTTGGGCTTCTCAGACTGCATTTGCAACCTACGGCGGACGGTGTCGAAGGGGTAGGACGCGTAACCGGCGGTGATGGCGGTGACCTGGGCGCATGCAAACTTGGAGGTGACGCCCATGACGCCGAGGTCACTCTTGTAGGGGTTCATCTCGCGTAGGGAGTCGTACATGCCGAAGTACACCCCACGGTAGGGGATGATGCCAATGACAGACACACCGAACCCGTTGTAGAGACCCTTAATACCAGAGGGCCCGCGCGCGGTCTTCACCAGGCAATCACCCAGACCGTTGAAGGTACCCTTGCCAGAGCCCACATCAGAGGCGAGGCGGGTACGGGCGTAGTCCAGAGGGTAAACCACGCATAGGGAGCCGGCGCCGGCGAGGCCACCGGAGGCCATGTTGATGGCAAAGAACTTGCCAAACTCCTTCTTGGGGTCAGCCTGAAAAACAGGTAACAAGCACAGAGCAATAGCCCCTCACGCACAAGGTCCCCACGCCCTTTTCGTTCCCCCATAATGTCACATCTGTCACAAATGGGTTGACGCTGTACATATCAACCGAACACACACGGTGACAGTCCGTGAGCAAGTTCAATAATTCACAAATCAAAACCATTTTATAGTACTCGCGCCGAACACGATGCCCATTATCCACAGCTCCCGAGAAGGTACATCTGCGCGACGATAATAGCAAGCAGTCGACCAAAACACGACAGAAAGGGCGGGCTCTACAAAGGCGCGAGGGCAGCGGCAGGTACGGATCGGACTCTGCTGAGACGTTGAGAAATAGTTGAGATTTTGTTCAGGGGACGCCGGACGTCAGCTGACGGCACAGTCCAGATCACACCGGCAGCGAGATAAGTTGCACGATACGCAGGGAAATGAGGCTGTGTGATGTGCCTTTGGCGACCACGGGCAGAAATAGGGTGGCTGTAATTTTTCCGAGTACGTTTATGGCAACCGTTTCGACGACGAACAAGCGGACATGACGACGCGTAGGTGGGGGCGAATACGGACAGACTCCCCTGTACAGGGATGATATTAAGCAAGCTCCGAATAGGAACCGTAAAGGGGAGAAGATTGCGTTCACGCGGGCGTCGCCGCGGAGCGGGAGTGGAGGCAGCCGCTATTATGTGTGGAACTCTTCAGTCGAAAGACGAAAGTGGCGGCGGCGCCGGCACAACTGAAGGTGACGTACGAGGCACGAAGAACTACCCAGACGCTGACACAATAAAAAGATTGGTAATCAATAGAAACGACGAAGGAGTATTTCAGAGATTTCGGGTAAGGTGTGATGTTGGTGAGGAGGACGAAAGCGGGAAGGGTGCGGACGTTGACGCGCGGCGGAGGGTTTTCTTTCGCCACGCAACAGTTCGCGCTCGGAAACGAAAGCTTACCTTAGGGAAAAGCTTCTTAATGGTGTCCTTGAAGGCGAAGTTAAAGGCCTGGGTAGGAAAGTAACGGATGCAGTTGGTCATGTTTCCACGCCAGAAGGCGCCGAGACCCTGCTCCTGGTAGACACGGGTGAAGCAATTGCCGATGCCGGTGTAGCGAGGGACCTCGCCGCTGATGATGCGCGGGTTGGCATCCTGAGTCTGAATGATCAGCTTCACGCGCTCGATAGGCGCGGTACACGTCTTGGCGATTGCGCCAGACACGCCACCGAGGGCAAAGTCCTTCAAGAACCCAACAGCAGTGTCGCTAGACATGGTGACACGGACGCAAGAACGACAGGAGGGGAAAAGGAGGATGGGGCAAGCCTACTTCTGCGCCCGGTGTGTGTGTGTGTGTGTGTGTGTGTGTGTGTGCAATCCCGCTCCGCAAGTGCTTAGGTGTGACAGTGACGGCTAGCCGGAAGAGGATGAGGGCGCGCGCGGACCGTCCACAATAAAGGTTAGGGGTTTGAGAAACATCACCTTTAAGTACTGTAATATTCTATCCGTACTTTGATTGACGAACTTTATGACCCAAGTTGGTAATTGAACAATAGCCAAAGTACTGAGTAAACATAATATGGGGTTCACACGCTGGCGCTGCATCCGATCCGCCCCGCCGCTCGTTATTTTTTCGCACACGAACCGAATGAGGAAGGGGGCAATTTTGCAACGCCCGATGAAAAAATATTAAATAATAATAAAGCTTCACAGGAGTGGGTCCGGTCAAGGCCAAACCCCCAGATTTCGCAACTTGGCCGGAACAGTGGAAAAACATATTCTTCATCTACCAGTTTTAGACGACGCGCACAAGAGCAAGACCTTCGCGACCAAAAGGGGACGTTGCGCCCGATTGGAACTGGCTCCGTTCTAGTTCGTTTCGCGAATCGCGCGCTTCTCGCCGTAATTGGTGACGAAGTGTCTCAATGGTTGGGTGCTCGGCACCAATTTGGGGTCGGCGTCCGCGGCGGGGTTGAGATCGTAAAGTTCTTGGTTCGAGCCGCGCTTGACGCTTCTCCGCACTGGGCGGACATGCAAGGCGACGCATCCAACGCGTTCAACGAGTTCTAGCGGCGTCCCTTTGTTTGAGGAGTTGTCAGCAAATCCCGCGCTTCGACCGTTGCTCCGCGTCGCTACTATGTTGTATGGCCGTCCATCTACCTTGTACGTTTACGACTCTTCAAATGCTCAGGGCCCGGCCATGGGCATTCCGAGTACCCGTGGAGTCCATCAAGGTTGCGTTCTCGGGGCCATGTTCTTCGCAATAGTTGCCTCCCGGGTATACAAGCAATTGGTTGCGATTGCCCCGAACGAATCCGTTGTATGCGGTTATTCTGATAATGGTCACTTCCTGGGACCCCCTGCGTCTCTCGTGGCTATTGGCGACGCTATGCCGGAGGCGTATGCTAGCGTCGGCCTCACAGTAACCATCCGCAAAAACTGTGTGTATTCCCCTTTGGGTGTCGGTGATGCTTCGGATAACTTAACCAACGGCCACATCATGCGGGGAGTACACGTCTCCACGGAAGGGACGAAAGTATTGGGAGGGCCATTGGGTACATCGGATTTTGCTCGAGACGTGTTTGAAACGGCCTTAAGTAAGTATGAGGCATACGGCGAACGTCGAAGGGGTCTAGCGGCTCACCGGCACTCTCAAACTGCGCTTTGTATCCATCAACATTGCAACCGCCGCTTCGGACACTTTGCCCGTACAGTCCCCCGAGGTCTTGGCAGGGGCGAGGGCTACGTCGACACCGTCGTGACCTTCCTCGAGGACGCTGAAAATGCCACCCTAGATGTGGCAGCTGAGATATTGGGCCTTCCCGCAGCTAGCCTACCCCGCAATAGTCGCTCCGAGATGTCTCTCCCCATACGTTTCGGAGGCATGGGGGTGGAGGACTTGGTTGCCTAGGCGGACGCGGCCCATGTCGGAGCGCCCGGTTTGGTAGTGGGCTCAGCTATCCGTTTCCTTACAACACAAGATGCTCGCGTGCGCGGGGACTCCCAAGACGAAGTTCCGATGGAGCCGACCATGTATGGACGGGTAGCGATTGCTATGACCACAACGGTGTCCCGAAGGCCCGGTACACCGGACGGTGACGACGGCAACAACGCACCCATGTGGTCGTTAGAACTCGCTTCGTCGTGGGCGCGCTTAGATGCTGCGTGCGGTTCTCACGCTCTCGCCGAGTCTGAACCCTTGATAACCACAGCCCTAGCGATGCTCCCCCCGCAACGTCCAACGGTGGCTCGCGCAGGCTGTGTAGCTGAAGCCCGATCAAACAACGAGCAGATTTGTCGGTCCCTTGATGGCCTACCCTCGCTCGTACCCCTTTCCGCGTTTGCCACGGACATCTTTCCAAAACTACAAGCCGACATCAGTGAGCGCGTCAACTTGCTTCGCTTCGCGAAACTCGCTCCCACATTGTCCAACCGCGCTCGGCCGGAGTCTAGGCGTTTTGTATCTCGTCTCGGCCACGGCGCCCTTGCGTTTTGGGCTTTGAACCCGCCTACTTCCGGTCGCTTGGGCGACCTCCATGACACTCCCTGAGCACTACGACGCAGTTTTCCGCGTCGCGGTCTGTCGCATTTTCGGCCTACCCTCATCCCGCATCCTCTCTACTCTACGCTCCCCCACTGCTTGTGCTTCTTGCCATCTCTCGCTTCAAGCTATGCGGTGTGCGTTCTCGTCGGCGGGTGTAGACATGTTGGACGATGCGTGGGCCCCTGCTTTCGCGGACCATTTGGCTCGATGCGGCGGGGATGCTTCGGTCCACACCGCTCACTCTTGTTTAGTGACGGCCGTTGCGGAAATTATCTCCGAGGTTCGTGGCGCACTCGGGGTTGGCGTCGAGGTTCTCACAGATCCCACGATGTTAGTTCAACTCCCCAACGGCAACGACGGTCTCCCCGCGGATGTGGGTGTCTTGCACTATCACGGTATCCGAGGCTCAAAACTTGCCCTTGATGCCGTGGTTTCCGGTTTGTTCGGCGTTTCTAGCCCCCCGTCACGCGAAGTCGCTCTCCGCCGTGCTGAGGAGACCAAGTTCGAGAAGTACTCCGAAGGGGTGAGGAGTCGGCCCGACATCCGTTTCATTCCCTTTGCTGTCACGGGATTTGGTACTCTCGGCGGCCACGCCACGGCTTTCTTGACGGAGCTAGCCAAGCAGGCACCCGCATCTAAAGGGATGCATGTGGGCAAGTTGTTGGCCTCCTGGCGTCGAAAGGTCTCTCTCGCCGTCCAAGTCCGATCAAATTTGTTATCTTCTTGGTGCAAAGTCCTACATGTTTTCAATTTAACTCGGATCATGGCTTTTGGCAGGCCGTCAACTCATTTGCAACCCGTATTGATACAAAAGCCGATTCCTAACCTTCTTGCAACCATGAGCTTGAGCGTTGTCTTGCCATAGAATTGCAATTATGTTGCGCCTTAACCAAGGGCCTTTTTGCCATCAAAGCCCCACACGCGGGTATCACATGCTCCAGCAACAAGATAAGATACACTTCGCCATTTATGCCCTTGCTCTTTGCCTTAATGCCGCAGCCCCCCACTGTCACAGGCGATGGTGTCATGCCACACTTGCTAACATTACCATACGCGTGTACTTTGGAACAGTTTTGCGGTGACGCTTGGTTGGCGGTTAATCCTCAATGAGCTCACACTCCTCATTCCCGGGCCCCTTCATGGATAGCTACACGTACTCGTTGTCAGTCACAACCATATTGTGCCATGAATTCCATACCCATTGTCGGGCCACGCTAAGCCGTGCGCGCACGTGCTTGATAGTCTTAAACGGCGTTTCCTCGGCCTCATTTGGCGCGTAAATGACTTTCTTAGGTACTAGCGGACCGTCTCAGCACCCACACTCACTCCTAGCATCTAATACAGCCAATTGGCAAGTAGGGGGCACGTGTCATCGCGCTTAACAGCCTCCTTCATATGGAGGTAGGCTCCTCGGGACGCCAAGGTCGCTCGAGGCCTACCCGCCCAAGGCATGCCGTCCACTCTCCCGGTAGCTTTAACGCGCAAACACCAATTCTCGACAAACCTCCCGGTTGCTTTTCTCTCTTGCGCGGCCTTACGAGCGCTGCCAAGTCGATCGACTCCGAGGACAAGGCGCATGCATCTTGCTAGTACAGCGGGAGAAGGTAGCATTCTACAAAGAAGCAACCGACGTGAACAAAAAGGTTGAAAAGTGGAATAGACGGCGCGTTGGCGGGTTTGGCGGTCCTGGACTGCGGGGAACAAAGCTTTGATGAGTTCCCGTTAAGTTTCGCCGGGTTTTGCGGTCTCCCGCCGCTGCACGGGAATATTGGATACGTCCAAGTGCTGGATAAAACTCGGGTTATCAGAATTGTGTTGACTTGCATGCCAACCTATCCAAAACCCTGCTTTTACCATAATAGTGGGATGTTTCTCCATCGTTTGCTCTGCACCCCCTTACCCGTTTGGGGATAGAGTTGAATACCGCGCAGTGGACAAAGTAAGAAATTGTTTCCCGCACGCGTGTAAAGCCGCATCTAAGTTGCGTGGGAATAAGTCCGATCATTTTGTTATCTTCTTGATGCAAAGTCCTACATGTTTTCAATTTAACTCGGATCATGGCTTTTGGCAGGCCGTCAACTCATTTGAAACCCGTATTGATACAAAAGCCGATTCCTAACCTTCTTGCAATCATGAGCTTGAGCGTTGCCTTGCCATAGAATTGCAATTATGTTGCGCCTTAACCAAGGGCCTTTTTGCCATCAAAGCCCCACACGCGGGTATGACGTGCTCCAGCAACAAGATAAGATACACTTCGCCATTTATGCCCTTGCTCTTTGCCTTAATGCCGCAGCCCCCCACTGTCACAAGCAATGTTGTCATGCCACACTTGCTAACATTACCATACGCGTGTACTTTGGAACAGTTTTGCGGTGACGCTTGGTTGGCGGTTAATCCTCAATGAGCTCACACTCCTCATTCCCAGGCCCCTTCATGGATAGCTACACGTACTCGTTGTCAGTCACAACCATATTGTGCCATGAATTCCATACCCATTGTCGGGCCACGCTAAGCCGTGCGCGCACGTGCTTGATAGTCATAAAAGACGTTTCCTCGGCCTCATTTGGCGCGTAAATGACTTTCTTAGGTACTAGCGGACCGTCTCAGCACCCACACTCACTCCTAGCATCTAATACAGCCAATTGGCAAGTAGGGGGCACGTGCCATCGCGCTTAACAGCCTCCTTCATATGGAGGTAGGCTTCTCGGGACGCCAAGGTCGCTCGAGGCCTACCCGCCCAAGGCATGCCGTCCACTCTCCCGGTAGATTTAACGCGCCGGCACCACTTCTCGACAAACCTCCCGGATGCTTTTCACTCTTGCCCGGCCTTACCAGCGCTGCCAAGTCGATCGACTCCGAGGACAAGGCGCATGCATCTTGCTAGTACAACGGGAGAAGGTATCATACTACAAAGAAGCAACCGACGTGAACAAAAAGGTTGAAAAGTGGAATAGACGGCGCGTTGGCGGGTTTGGCGGTCCTGGACTGCGGGAACAAAGCTTTGACGAGTTCCCGTTAAGTTTCGCCGGGTTTTGCGGTCTCCCGCCGCTGCACGGGAATATTGGATACGTCCAAGTGCTGGATAAAACTCGGGTTATCAGAATTGTGTTGATTTGCATGCCAACCTATCCAAAACCCTGCCTTTACCATAATAGTGGGATATTTCTCCATCGTTTGCTCTGCACTCCCTTACCCGTTTGGGGATAGAGTTGATTACCGCGCAGTGGACAAAATAAGAAATTGTTTCCCGCACGCGTGTAAAGCCGCATCTAAGTTGCGTGGGAATAAGTCCGATCATTTTGTTATCTTCTTGATGCAAAGTCCTACAAGTTTTCAATTTTACTCGGAAACTCATTTGAAACCCGTATTGATACAAAAGCCGATTCCTAACCTTCTTGCAACCATGAGCTTGAGCGTTGCCTTGCCATAGAGTTTTACCGCGCAGTTGACAAAGTAAGAAATTGTTTCCCGCACGCGTGTAAAGCCGCATCTAAGTTGCGTGGGAACAAGTCCGATCATTTTGTTATCTTCTTGGTGCAAAGTCCTACATGTTTTCAATTTAACTCGGATCATGGCTTTTGGCAGGCCGTCAACTCATTTGAAACCCGTATTGATACAAAAGCCGATTCCTAACCTTCTTGCAACCATGAGCTTGAGCGTTGCCTTGCCATAGAATTGCAATTATGTTGCGCCTTAACCAAGGGCCTTTTTGCCATCAAAGCCCCACACGCGGGTATGACGTGCTCCAGCAACAAGATAAGATACACTTCGCCATTTATGCCCTTGCTCTTTGCCTTAATGCCGCAGCCCCCCACTGTCACAAGCAATGCTGTCATGCCACACTTGCTAACATTACCATACGCGTGTACTTTGGAACAGTTTTGCGGTGACGCTTGGTTGGCGGTTAATCCTCAATGAGCTCACACTCCTCATTCCCGGGCCCCTTCATGGATAGCTACACGTACTCGTTGTCAGTCACAACCATATTGTGCCATGAATTCCATACCCATTGTCGGGCCACGCTAAGCCGTGCGCGCACGTGCTTGATAGTCATAAAAGACGTTTCCTCGGCCTCATTTGGCGCATAAATGACTTTCTTAGGTACTAGCGGACCGTCTCAGCACCCACACTCACTCCTAGCATCTAATACAGCCAATTGGCAAGTAGGGGGCACGTGTCATCGCGCTTAACAGCCTCCTTCATATGGAGGTAGGCTTCTCGGGACGCCAAGGTCGCTCGAGGCCTACCCGCCCAAGGCATGCCGTCCACTCTCCCGGTAGATTTAACGCGCCGGCACCACTTCTCTACAAACCTCCCGGATGCTTTTCTCTCTTGCGCGGCCTTACCAGCGCTGCCAAGTCGATCGGCTCCGAGGACAAGGCGCAAGTACCTTGCTAGTACAACGGGAGAAGGTAGCATACTACAAAGAAGCAACCGACGTGAACAAAAAGGTTGAAAAGTGGAATAGACGGCGCGTTGGCGGGTTTGGCGGTCCTGGACTGCGGGGAACAAAGCTTTGACGAGTTCCCGTTAAGTTTCGCCGGGTTTTGCGGTCTCCCGCCGCTGCACGGGAATATTGGATACGTCCAAGTGCTGGATAAAACTCGGGTTATCAGAATTGTGTTGACTTGCATGCCAACCTATCCAAAACCCTGCTTTTACCATAATAGTGGGATGTTTCTCCATCGTTTGCTCTGCACCCCCTTACCCGTTTGGGGATAGAGTTGAATACCGCGCAGTGGACAAAGTAAGAAATTGTTTCCCGCACGCGTGTAAAGCCGCATCTAAGTTGCGTGGGAACAAGTCCGATCATTTTGTTATCTTCTAGGTGCAAAGTCTTACATGTTTTCAATTTAACTCGGATCATGGCTTTTGGCAGGCCGTCAACTCATTTGAAACCCGTATTGATACAAAAGCCGATTCCTAACCTTCTTGCAACCATGAGCTTGAGCGTTGCCTTGCCATAGAATTGCAATTATGTTGCGCCTTAACCAAGGGCTTTTTTGCCATCAAAGCCCCACACGCGGGTATGACGTGCTCCAGCAACAAGATAAGATACACTTCGCCATTTATGCCCTTGCTCTTTGCCTTAATGCCGCAGCCCCCCACTGTCACAAGCAATGGTGTCATGCCACACTTGCTAACATTACCATACGCGTGTACTTTGGAACAGTTTTGCGGTGACGCTTGGTTGGCGGTTAATCCTCAATGAGCTCACACTCCTCATTCCCGGGCCCCTTCATGGATAGCCACACGTACTCGTTGTCAGTCACAACCATATTGTGCCATGAATTCCATACCCATTGTCGGGCCACGCTAAGCCGTGCGCGCACGTGCTTGATAGTCATAAAAGACGTTTCCTCGGCCTCATTTGGCGCATAAATGACTTTCTTAGGTACTAGCGGACCGTCTCAGCACCCACACTCACTCCTAGCATCTAATACAGCCAATTGGCAAGTAGGGGGCACGTGTCATCGCGCTTAACAGCCTCCTTCATATGGAGGTAGGCTTCTCGGGACGCCAAGGTCGCTCGAGGCCTACCCGCCCAAGGCATGCCGTCCACTCTCCCGGTAGATTTAACGCGCCGGCACCACTTCTCTACAAACCTCCCGGATGCTTTTCACTCTTGCGCGGCCTTACCAGCGCTGCCAAGTCGATCGGCTCCGAGGACAAGGCGCAAGTACCTTGCTAGTACAGCGGGAGAAGGTAGCATTCTACAAAGAAGCAACCGACGTGAACAAAAAGGTTGAAAAGTGGAATAGACGGCGCGTTGGCGGGTTTGGCGGTCCTGGACTGCGGGGAACAAAGCTTTGACGAGTTCCCGTTAAGTTTCGCCGGGTTTTGCGGTCTCCCGCCGCTGCACGGGAATATTGGATACGTCCAAGTGCTGGATAAAACTCGGGTTATCAGAATTGTGTTGACTTGCATGCCAACCTATCCAAAACCCTGCTTTTACCATAATAGTGGGATGTTTCTCCATCGTTTGCTCTGCACCCCCTTACCCGTTTGGGGATAGAGTTGAATACCGCGCAGTGGACAAAGTAAGAAATTGTTTCCCGCACGCGTGTAAAGCCGCATCTAAGTTGCGTGGGAACAAGTCCGATCATTTTGTTATCTTCTAGGTGCAAAGTCCTACATGTTTTCAATTTAACTCGGATCATGGCTTTTGGCAGGCCGTCAACTCATTTGAAACCCGTATTGATACAAAAGCCGATTCCTAACCTTCTTGCAACCATGAGCTTGAGCGTTGCCTTGCCATAGAATTGCAATTATGTTGCGCCTTAACCAAGGGCCTTTTTGCCATCAAAGCCCCACACGCGGGTATGACGTGCTCCAGCAACAAGATAAGATACACTTCGCCATTTATGCCCTTGCTCTTTGCCTTAATGCCGCAGCCCCCCACTGTCACAAGCAATGGTGTCATGCCACACTTGCTAACATTACCATACGCGTGTACTTTGGAACAGTTTTGCGGTGACGCTTGGTTGGCGGTTAATCCTCAATGAGCTCACACTCCTCATTCCCGGGCCCCTTCATGGATAGCTACACGTACTCGTTGTCAGTCACAACCATATTGTGCCATGAATTCCATACCCATTGTCGGGCCACGCTAAGCCGTGCGCGCACGTGCTTGATAGTCATAAAAGACGTTTCCTCGGCCTCATTTGGCGCATAAATGACTTTCTTAGGTACTAGCGGACCGTCTCAGCACCCACACTCACTCCTAGCATCTAATACAGCCAATTGGCAAGTAGGGGGCACGTGTCATCGCGCTTAACAGCCTCCTTCATATGGAGGTAGGCTTCTCGGGACGCCAAGGTCGCTCGAGGCCTACCCGCCCAAGGCATGCCGTCCACTCTCCCGGTAGATTTAACGCGCCGGCACCACTTCTCTACAAACCTCCCGGATGCTTTTCACTCTTGCGCGGCCTTACGAGCGCTGCCAAGTCGATCGGCTCCGAGGACAAGGCGCAAGTACCTTGCTAGTACAACGGGAGAAGGTAGCATACTACAAAGAAGCAACCGACGTGAACAAAAAGGTTGAAAAGTGGAATAGACGGCGCGTTGGCGGGTTTGGCGGTCCTGGACTGCGGGGAACAAAGCTTTGACGAGTTCCCGTTAAGTTTCGCCGGGTTTTGCGGTCTCCCGCCGCTGCACGGGAATATTGGATACGTCCAAGTGCTGGATAAAACTCGGGTTATCAGAATTGTGTTGACTTGCATGCCAACCTATCCAAAACCCTGCTTTTACCATAATAGTGGGATGTTTCTCCATCGTTTGCTCTGCACCCCCTTACCCGTTTGGGGATAGAGTTGAATACCGCGCAGTGGACAAAGTAAGAAATTGTTTCCCGCACGCGTGTAAAGCCGCATCTAAGTTGCGTGGGAACAAGTCCGATCATTTTGTTATCTTCTTGATGCAAAGTCCTACATGTTTTCAATTTAACTCGGATCATGGCTTTTGGCAGGCCGTCAACTCATTTGAAACCCGTATTGATACAAAAGCCGATTCCTAACCTTCTTGCAACCATGAGCTTGAGCGTTGCCTTGCCATAGAATTGCAATTATGTTGCGCCTTAACCAAGGGCCTTTTTGCCATCAAAGCCCCACACGCGGGTATGACGTGCTCCAGCAACAAGATAAGATACACTTCGCCATTTATGCCCTTGCTCTTTGCCTTAATGCCGCAGCCCCCCACTGTCACAAGCAATGCTGTCATGCCACACTTGCTAACATTACCATACGCGTGTACTTTGGAACAGTTTTGCGGTGACGCTTGGTTGGCGGTTAATCCTCAATGAGCTCACACTCCTCATTCCCGGGCCCCTTCATGGATAGCTACACGTACTCGTTGTCAGTCACAACCATATTGTGCCATGAATTCCATACCCATTGTCGGGCCACGCTAAGCCGTGCGCGCACGTGCTTGATAGTCATAAAAGACGTTTCCTCGGCCTCATTTGGCGCATAAATGACTTTCTTAGGTACTAGCGGACCGTCTCAGCACCCACACTCACTCCTAGCATCTAATACAGCCAATTGGCAAGTAGGGGGCACGTGTCATCGCGCTTAACAGCCTCCTTCATATGGAGGTAGGCTTCTCGGGACGCCAAGGTCGCTCGAGGCCTACCCGCCCAAGGCATGCCGTCCACTCTCCCGGTAGATTTAACGCGCCGGCACCACTTCTCTACAAACCTCCCGGATGCTTTTCACTCTTGCGCGGCCTTACGAGCGCTGCCAAGTCGATCGGCTCCGAGGACAAGGCGCAAGTACCTTGCAAAGTGGAATAGACGGCGCGTTGGCGGGTTTGGCGGTCCTGGACTGCGGGGAACAAAGCTTTGACGAGTTCCCGTTAAGTTTCGCCGGGTTTTGCGGTCTCCCGCCGCTGCACGGGAATATTGGATACGTCCAAGTGCTGGATAAAACTCGGGTTATCAGAATTGTGTTGATTTGCATGCCAACCTATCCAAAACCCTGCTTTTACCATAATAGTGGGATGTTTCTCCATCGTTTGCTCTGCACTCCCTTACCCGTTTGGGGATAGAGTTGATTACCGCGCAGTGGACAAAATAAGAAATTGTTTCCCGCACGCGTGTAAAGCCGCATCTAAGTTGCGTGGGAATAAGTCCGATCATTTTGTTATCTTCTTGATGCAAAGTCCTACAAGTTTTCAATTTTACTCGGATCATGGCTTTCGGCAGGCCGTCAACTCATTTGAAACCCGTATTGATACAAAAGCCGATTCCTAACCTTCTTGCAACCATGAGCTTGAGCGTTGCCTTGCCATAGAATTTTCTTGCCAAGAAATTGTTTCCCGCACGCGTGTAAAGCCGCATCTAAGTTGCGTGGGAACAAGTCCGATCATTTTGTTATCTTCTTGGTGCAAAGTCCTACATGCTTTCAATTTAACTCGGATCATGGCTTTTGGCAGGCCGTCAACTCATTTGAAACCCGTATTGATACAAAAGCCAATTCCTAACCTTCTTGCAACCATGAGCTTGAGCGTTGCCTTGCCATAGAATTGCAATTATGTTGCGCCTTAACCAAGGGCTTTTTTGCCATCAAAGCCCCACACGCGGGTATCACGTGCTCCAGCAACAAGATAAGATACACTTCGCCATTTATGCCCTTGCTCTTTGCCTTAATGCCGCAGCCCCCCACTGTCACAAGCAATGCTGTCATGCCACACTTGCTAACATTACCATACGCGTGTACTTTGGAACAGTTTTGCGGTGACGCTTGGTTGGCGGTTAATCCTCAATGAGCTCACACTCCTCATTCCCGGGCCCCTTCATGGATAGCTACACGTACTCGTTGTCAGTCACAACCATATTGTGCCATGAATTCCATACCCATTGTCGGGCCACGCTAAGCCGTGCGCGCACGTGCTTGATAGTCATAAAAGACGTTTCCTCGGCCTCATTTGGCGCGTAAATGACTTTCTTAGGTACTAGCGGACCGTCTTAGCACCCACACTCACTCCAAGCATCTAATACAGCCAATTGGCAAGTAAGGGGCACGTGTCATCGCGCTTAACAGCCTCCTTCATATGGAGGTAGGCTTCTCGGGACGCCAAGGTCGCTCGAGGCCTACCCGCCCAAGGCATGCCGTCCACTCTCCCGGTAGATTTAACGCGCAAACACCAATTCTCGACAAACCTCCCGGATGCTTTTCACTCTTGCCCGGCCTTACGAGCGCTGCCAAGTCAATCGACTCCGAGGACAAGGCGCATGCATCTTGCTAGTACACCGGGAGAAGGTAGCATACTACAAAGAAACAACCGACGTGAACAAAAAGGTTGAAAAGTGGAATAGACGGCGCGTTGGCGGGTTTGGCGGTCCTGGACTGCGGGGAACAAAGCTTTGACGAGTTCCCGTTAAGTTTCGCCGGGTTTTGCGGTCTCCCGCCGCTGCACGGGAATATTGGATACGTCCAAGTGCTGGATAAAACTCGGGTTATCAGAATTGTGTTGACTTGCATGCCAACCTATCCAAAACCCTGCTTTTACCATAATAGTGGGATGTTTCTCCATCGTTTGCTCTGCACCCCCTTACCCGTTTGGGGATAGAGTTGAATACCGCGCAGTGGACAAAGTAAGAAATTGTTTCCCGCACGCGTGTAAAGCCGCATCTAAGTTGCGTGGGAACAAGTCCGATCATTTTGTTATCTTCTAGGTGCAAAGTCTTACATGTTTTCAATTTAACTCGGATCATGGCTTTTGGCAGGCCGTCAACTCATTTGAAACCCGTATTGATACAAAAGCCGATTCCTAACCTTCTTGCAACCATGAGCTTGAGCGTTGCCTTGCCATAGAATTGCAATTATGTTGCGCCTTAACCAAGGGCTTTTTTGCCATCAAAGCCCCACACGCGGGTATGACGTGCTCCAGCAACAAGATAAGATACACTTCGCCATTTATGCCCTTGCTCTTTGCCTTAATGCCGCAGCCCCCCACTGTCACAAGCAATGCTGTCATGCCACACTTGCTAACATTACCATACGCGTGTACTTTGGAACAGTTTTGCGGTGACGCTTGGTTGGCGGTTAATCCTCAATGAGCTCACACTCCTCATTCCCGGGCCCCTTCATGGATAGCCACACGTACTCGTTGTCAGTCACAACCATATTGTGCCATGAATTCCATACCCATTGTCGGGCCACGCTAAGCCGTGCGCGCACGTGCTTGATAGTCATAAAAGACGTTTCCTCGGCCTCATTTGGCGCATAAATGACTTTCTTAGGTACTAGCGGACCGTCTCAGCACCCACACTCACTCCTAGCATCTAATACAGCCAATTGGCAAGTAGGGGGCACGTGTCATCGCGCTTAACAGCCTCCTTCATATGGAGGTAGGCTTCTCGGGACGCCAAGGTCGCTCGAGGCCTACCCGCCCAAGGCATGCCGTCCACTCTCCCGGTAGATTTAACGCGCCGGCACCACTTCTCTACAAACCTCCCGGATGCTTTTCACTCTTGCGCGGCCTTACCAGCGCTGCCAAGTCGATCGGCTCCGAGGACAAGGCGCAAGTACCTTGCTAGTACCGCGGGAGAAGGTAGCATTCTACAAAGAAGCAACCGACGTGAACAAAAAGGTTGAAAAGTGGAATAGACGGCGCGTTGGCGGGTTTGGCGGTCCTGGACTGCGGGGAACAAAGCTTTGACGAGTTCCCGTTAAGTTTCGCCGGGTTTTGCGGTCTCCCGCCGCTGCACGGGAATATTGGATACGTCCAAGTGCTGGATAAAACTCGGGTTATCAGAATTGTGTTGACTTGCATGCCAACCTATCCAAAACCCTGCTTTTACCATAATAGTGGGATGTTTCTCCATCGTTTGCTCTGCACCCCCTTACCCGTTTGGGGATAGAGTTGAATACCGCGCAGTGGACAAAGTAAGAAATTGTTTCCCGCACGCGTGTAAAGCCGCATCTAAGTTGCGTGGGAACAAGTCCGATCATTTTGTTATCTTCTAGGTGCAAAGTCCTACATGTTTTCAATTTAACTCGGATCATGGCTTTTGGCAGGCCGTCAACTCATTTGAAACCCGTATTGATACAAAAGCCGATTCCTAACCTTCTTGCAACCATGAGCTTGAGCGTTGCCTTGCCATAGAATTGCAATTATGTTGCGCCTTAACCAAGGGCCTTTTTGCCATCAAAGCCCCACACGCGGGTATGACGTGCTCCAGCAACAAGATAAGATACACTTCGCCATTTATGCCCTTGCTCTTTGCCTTAATGCCGCAGCCCCCCACTGTCACAAGCAATGGTGTCATGCCACACTTGCTAACATTACCATACGCGTGTACTTTGGAACAGTTTTGCGGTGACGCTTGGTTGGCGGTTAATCCTCAATGAGCTCACACTCCTCATTCCCGGGCCCCTTCATGGATAGCTACACGTACTCGTTGTCAGTCACAACCATATTGTGCCATGAATTCCATACCCATTGTCGGGCCACGCTAAGCCGTGCGCGCACGTGCTTGATAGTCATAAAAGACGTTTCCTCGGCCTCATTTGGCGCGTAAATGACTTTCTTAGGTACTAGCGGACCGTCTCAGCACCCACACTCACTCCTAGCATCTAATACAGCCAATTGGCAAGTAGGGGGCACGTGTCATCGCGCTTAACAGCCTCCTTCATATGGAGGTAGGCTTCTCGGGACGCCAAGGTCGCTCGAGGCCTACCCGCCCAAGGCATGCCGTCCACTCTCCCGGTAGATTTAACGCGCCGGCACCACTTCTCGACAAACCTCCCGGATGCTTTTCACTCTTGCGCGGCCTTACGAGCGCTGCCAAGTCGATCGGCTCCGAGGACAAGGCGCAAGTACCTTGCTAGTACAACGGGAGAAGGTAGCATACTACAAAGAAGCAACCGACGTGAACAAAAAGGTTGAAAAGTGGAATAGACGGCGCGTTGGCGGGTTTGGCGGTCCTGGACTGCGGGGAACAAAGCTTTGACGAGTTCCCGTTAAGTTTCGCCGGGTTTTGCGGTCTCCCGCCGCTGCACGGGAATATTGGATACGTCCAAGTGCTGGATAAAACTCGGGTTATCAGAATTGTGTTGACTTGCATGCCAACCTATCCAAAACCCTGCTTTTACCATAATAGTGGGATGTTTCTCCATCGTTTGCTCTGCACCCCCTTACCCGTTTGGGGATAGAGTTGAATACCGCGCAGTGGACAAAGTAAGAAATTGTTTCCCGCACGCGTGTAAAGCCGCATCTAAGTTGCGTGGGAACAAGTCCGATCATTTTGTTATCTTCTAGGTGCAAAGTCTTACATGTTTTCAATTTAACTCGGATCATGGCTTTTGGCAGGCCGTCAACTCATTTGAAACCCGTATTGATACAAAAGCCGATTCCTAACCTTCTTGCAACCATGAGCTTGAGCGTTGCCTTGCCATAGAATTGCAATTATGTTGCGCCTTAACCAAGGGCTTTTTTGCCATCAAAGCCCCACACGCGGGTATGACGTGCTCCAGCAACAAGATAAGATACACTTCGCCATTTATGCCCTTGCTCTTTGCCTTAATGCCGCAGCCCCCCACTGTCACAGGCGATGGTGTCATGCCACACTTGCTAACATTACCATACGCGTGTACTTTGGAACAGATTTGCGGTGACGCTTGGTTGGCGGTTAATCCTCAATGAGCTCACACTCCTCATTCCCGGGCCCCTTCATGGATAGCCACACGTACTCGTTGTCAGTCACAACCATATTGTGCCATGAATTCCATACCCATTGTCGGGCCACGCTAAGCCGTGCGCGCACGTGCTTGATAGTCATAAAAGACGTTTCCTCGGCCTCATTTGGCGCATAAATGACTTTCTTAGGTACTAGCGGACCGTCTCAGCACCCACACTCACTCCTAGCATCTAATACAGCCAATTGGCAAGTAGGGGGCACGTGTCATCGCGCTTAACAGCCTCCTTCACATGGAGGTAGGCTTCTCGGGACGCCAAGGTCGCTCGAGGCCTACCCGCCCAAGGCATGCCGTCCACTCTCCCGGTAGATTTAACGCGCAAACACCACACTGCGCACAAAAGGCCATTTTGACCTGACATGTTCACCTGTATTTTTTAAGGTGTTAGGAGCGTGGTACGGGTCATGGTTTTTCCCTATCACGTGAGA
>JAPMLY010002698.1:0-42477 GCA_026401115.1 Tetraselmis chui
CCTCCTCCACCACCTACCCCGCACCTCCCCGCCCTCCTGCCCCTCCCCCCTTCCCGCTGACACTCCCCCCCTACCCACGTCGCCCGCCCCCCCACGACCCTCCCAGCCCCCTCGCCCCCCTCCACTCCCCAACCCTTCCACACCATATAGCACAACCACTACACCTCATCAACCTCAACACCCGCGGCCTCCACACATCCATCATGGACGTCAAACACCTCACTACCACCCACCACCTTGGCGTCCTCATCCTCACCCAGACCAACCACGCCACCCATAAATCCCGCTGGCGTCTCGCCCTCCCCCAATATCTCCAGAAAATTTCTCGCCCACACTACTCACATGTGCCCCTACCTAATGCATGAGTCCTCTTCGCGGTTCGCAATACCTCATTCCTATCCGCCATCGTCCTAACCCCCACCCCCCCCTCATCCCCCACATAGTAGGAATAATCATAATCCCACACACATGCACCCCCCACCTCCTCCTCGGCGCCTACATGCCCCAGCTCCACAACCCCCAATTGTCCCGATTATACGTTGAGGTTGCAGCTTGAGGCCTCCGCCTAGCGGATGACCACCCGACTCACCGCGTCCTCTAGGGCGGGGACTTCCAAACGACCACTACACAAGATACTAGTAGCCCCGCCCTTACCTCCTTACTTAAGGCCCACCTCCTTCCCCTCCACCCCCCATCCCTACTTTCCCCCGTAGCGGCGGATGCCTTGACCACTGGCTCACCACGCCTCCCTCCCCCCTCGCCCTCACACCGTCCGCATGCTCGGTCTTCTCCTCACCCTTACACTTCACTGACCATTCGGCAATCCACCTTGTTGTTCATGCCCCTTCCTCTCTCATCGTTCACCCCCCTTCGGCCCAGACCCATCCTCACACACACCACACCACCCGCAAACTCAGCTTCAAACTTCCACTACATCCATACTACATAAAAACATATCAAAACAGCACACCCTCACCAACCAAACGGCCTCCCTCCACGCAGCCATACTCAATACACCCCCATCTACGGCCTCCCCCGACACCCTCGACACCCTCGCCTCGCAAGTCACCACACTCTTCTCCCACCAAATTGACCACGCAGCCACCATCTGGCCCTTCTTCCCTCCGTAGGAACCCCGTCCACCCCACGCGTCCCTCGATCCCACCCGGCTAACTAAGAAAACACGCAAACACATTCAAAGACTTCGTCGATGTAGCACCAACCACGGCCCCCTCCCCCTCGCCCAAGCCCTATTAAATACGACCGACTATCTCACCCCTGCCGCCATCAAACAGCAATGCCAGGTTCGCATACGCCACCTCCTACGAGCCAGCACCATAAATAAATTGAGGAAAATAAAAACACGCGCCAATACGGCCTACGACGCTTGCCCGAAATCCTCCCACCGCCTCTTGAAAATTAAAAGCGGCCTCCTCCCCCCCAGCAGCGCAACCTCGACCCTCCATCGCATCACCAGACCCAGTTAAACTACCACAACCTTTCCCTCCGCCGTCCTAGAGGCGGTACACTCTCATTTCGCCGCCGAACTCAGCCGCGCCACCCCACCCGAACTACCCGTCTCCACGTGGGAACTCCCGGACAACCCCGACAACTTTACCATCGAACCCGGCGGAGACCCCTCTCTCACCCTTGCCGACATGATCACCCGCGACACATTCGATAAAACTCTTGGCTCGCTCGGCACGAGCAAAGCCCCCGGCCCCGACGGTATCCTCAACGAAATCATCAAATTCCTACCCCCGGCGACCCGCTCCGCCCTCTTCTCTCTCCTCTCCCTCCTTGCCCACAAGTCCTACACCCCTCCTGAATGGTGCCACAACACCACTTGTCTCCTTCATAAGAAAGGTGACCCAACCCTCGTCGAAAATTATCGCCCCATAGTCCTCATGAACAACCTCCTTTGGACCGGACTAATCAAAGATGCAGGCTCACAATACGCAGAAACCCACGGCATCCTTAGCGACCATTATGATGGATTCCGGAAACACCGCAGCATCCACGACACTCTCTCCTCCGTCATCATGATGATGGAGGACGCCAAGCTCTACCACAAGGACTTCTACGTCATGTATGCCGACTTCAAAGGCGCCTTCAACGCAGCCAACCACCGCATCATGTTCAAACACATGCGCCAATTCGATATGCCCCCCACCTTTGTCGACACATGCGAACACCTCTACAGCGTCTCTTCCACCGAATACATTACCCCGTACGGCCCTACCCCATCCATAAACATAAATCGTGGCACCTTGCAGGGGGACACCCTCTCTCCATTCCTATTTACCCTCTTCCTTGAACCCTTCCTCCGCTGGTTGACGGTGGGCAGCCGGAGCTACCGCCCGGGCCCCCCCTGCCACTGACGTTGACTCCACAGACTCCACATCTTCTTACCCCGGCCACGGCTTCGCCGACGACCTCAGCCTCGCCACAGGCTCAACCACCATCATGTCCATCCAGCTCCGAAAACTCTCCCTCTTCAGCGCCTACACAGGTATGACCGTCAACATCCGAAAATGCTGCATCACCGGCGCCCTCTGGCGCTCATACAACGCCCTCTCCCTAGCCAACATTACCCTACTTGCATCTCGCCTCCAAACATAGTTCATCACCATCAACTCAAACCGTGCCTCCATCCCTTCCATCGGCCCCTCGGACACATACCGCGTCCTAGGAGTCGAGCTCAACACCTCCCTCACCTTCACTAAGCATTGGCACGAACTAAAGCGCACCACCGCATCCCTCATCACCGCCCTCTCCACCTCCCCACTAACACAATCCCGCAGACTACGCGCCATCCGAGGACTATTAATCGGCAAGCACTTCACCCTACAACTCGGCCTCTTCAGCGACTCCCAAGTGGACATCCTCGAAGGACAAATCTGCCGGGCACTCCGCTCCGCCATCTCCTCGGTACGTAACCTCACTCGCAGTGCCCTCCACCGCCCTACCTCATACCTTGTTGTAAGTAATACCGTATACGTATTAGTTGCATATAGCTAGTGTAAGCTACTCTAGATATGATTAGTACATGTCTAGATCGGACATACCGATAAACTGTTTGACTCGGTACAAAGCTGTCGCTAGGCAGCAGCTCTCTCACTTCCGTTGTTCCGACACCACGCATGTAGGATGGTTGTCTTGTTTGCGTGACTATGACTGTAACTACGTTTGCGTGAGCTATCTTCCACACCAACCGTGTCTGCATGGTTCAATAGGTTATGGGCCCTCGCCTCACCTCACTCACGCGCGACAACCGGGTTCGGCGAGTTGCGATCGACAACTCTCCCGCATAAGGCAAGTTTCTATAGACACTTAGTTTTTCACCTTGTAGTCGGCGGTATCGCCAGGATAAACTGCGATTTAAAACCCGCCACCACCCCTCTTAAGTCAGCTACTCGACGGCGATAGACAGCCACCCACACCGACGCACTTGTCGTGTGTGGACAGGGTGCACACAGGTCCAAGCTGGAGAAAGGGGGGGCGCACTATCGGGTGAATACGCATCCACATGTTGCACGACAGCCCTAGCTTACCTTTTTATTTTAATATTATCTTAGCGACCCAGCCGCCAGCGCAGCGCTCCACATGTCCTCGCCTTGGCCTCGACTGGTGCCCCACACTGGGTGGAGGATACAGAAAAGGTGCTTTGAGACACCCCGGGGCGTCAGGCCGGGGGGTCGGCGGGCATCATGCCGTCTCTCTGAAACCACTGTTATCCACGAGTCCGGCTAGCGGTTTTCACCGCTGCCTGTTTTTTATTTTGCTCTTTCGTTTTCGCCCTCTGTCGAAATGGCGTCGAAAACTCGCTATGCCGACCCTCCGCATGTTTTGCCTCCTAATTCCCTTGACCCAGGCTCTCAGCAAAGCACTCTCGATCCCACCCCGGATACTCTCGCGCTGGTTCTTGCGCAAATGGCGCTCATTAACGCTCGCCTCGACTCGCAGTCGGCCGACGTTGCTGTTGTTGCTGCTGCGGTTGCTAATCCGGACACCCCTCTCGCTCAGCACCGCCACGATGCACAGCTCGAACCCTTTCGGGACGGCCACGACGTGCACACCCCCCCCCATGCTTGAGCATCCCCAGCCTGGCTACGCCCCACCGGACGCACAAACGGCCTTCGCTGTTGCTACCGCTGCAACTCATGTTGGCGACCCCACCGTCGCACACCGCCGTCCCGATGCGCACCGCGAGCCCTCGCGTCCCGATGCGCACCGCAAGCCCCCGCGTCACGAGCTCCAGGTTGAACACCTCCCATCACCCCCCCATACCCCTTCCGCTGGATATGCCCCCCACAACCCCGGACCTCTCATCCCGGAGGCGCGCTCTCACCTCGTCCCCCCCTCCCGTGGACACCCGCACCCGCACGGCCCGCCGCATACCATGGCAAGCCGCTCTCCCGTTCCCGGTGGTCCACCTCCTCCCTTCCATGGACGGCATTCTCCCCCAGCCTAGCGTGGCGATCACACCACCCGTGGCAGTCGTCGCCCCACCATTGACCCGGTAGTCATCGGCCGAGCGCCACACGAAGCCCCCGGCTTCGACAAGGACGCCCTCAACCGGTCCATGAAGATGTCGGTCCCCGTCATGGGCCCGACCACGGACTTCAAGCAATGGAAGAGGACCTTCCTTAATTTCCTCTCCATCAAGGCCGCATATCTTATTCCGCAGCTGGCCATTCGCGACTCCGGCGTGTGGCTCGACGAACCAGCGCAACACCACGCCTACACGCTGCTCCTCCATGCAGCCAGCGCGAATCAGCGCGCTGACCAGGCGATGAAATGCATTTCTCCGGTCCGCCCTGACTGCGCCGCTGCCGCGTGGGACATTCTGTGTGAACGCCTCGACTGTCGGTCTTTTGCTCGCTCCCTGTCCCTCCTGGAGAACATGATGGTCAAACAGCGCCATGGTAAGTCACTCAGTGACTATGTCCACTCCATGCGCCATACCTTTGACGACTACAACGAGACGTGCCAAATGGTTGATGGCTCCGCTGCCATCCACCCCCACAACCTCGGTATCCTCATGCTGCGCGGTAATTCCAGCAGCGGCCCACACGGTCAAGCGAAACAATGCGTCATCAACGCCTGTGACACAGACTACCTCTTGTCGGCTGGTGAAGTGATGGCCAGCATCCTCCACCTCGCGCACAACATGAACGACGACCCTGCCCCGGACACACCCGCTCCGGTCGCATCGCCCCCTCCCATCTCCGCGTTCGTCGCTGCGGGCCGCGGCTCGCACAACGGTCGAGGCCACCCACACCGTCATCCTCGCGGTAGTCGACCCAGCAAGTGTGGCGTATGTGGCAGCCTAAACCACCTCATGTCCGCATGCACTGCCCCCAATGACGCTATCCTTAAGTGGAACCTCGCCAAGCGTAAGCTAACCGTCCAGAAGTACGACGCCGCCGGTGGCACCACCTCTGCTCACGCTGCTCTGCTTAGCGACGTCCCTACCGACGACGCCCCCGCCGATGACACTGACAGCTTACCCACCCTCGAGGACTGCGCCGATGACTACGATGACGACGAGGTGAGTGTCCCTTTCAGCTCCGTGGCATTCTCCTCTTCCCTCGCCCCAGGTCGTAACCTATCACAGTTATGGGTCGTTGATTCCGCCTGCTCGATGAACCTCACCGCGTTCCGAGATGACTTCGCAAAGTTCACACCACCCTCCGCTCCCTCTCGCGTGGGCGGTGTCGGCGTTGACGTTAAGGGCAGTGGCTTAGTGCGGATTTCTGTCAGACTTGCCTGTGGCCAGCTCATTTACCGCACTGTGTATACACTCTACACCCCCGACCTATCATTTTGCTCCGCTCAACATATCGGCAGACTTCTTAGTGTCAGCTAGATGCAGACTCACAGCGGGTGTGAATTCATCTTCCCCTCCAACTCTGATATTGGTCTTCTTTTGGTACCCACAGGCATGGGTGTGCTAGAACCGTCCGGAAACGGTCTCTACCTCCTTCCCCACCAGCCGGAGCTCCCTTCAAGCCCATCCGCAACGGCGGCACTTGACCCCTCACCTCGAGTTGCCCTTACTGCCCAGTGTGACCCCGTACTGTGGCACCGTCGGTTTGGCCACCTAAACATGCAAAGCCTTCAGGCCCAGCATACTCACGGTGTCCCGACTAGCCATGTGTTAGCTAGCACTGTAAACAAAGTTTCTTGCGACTCTTGCTTACTCCACAAAGCCACAGTTGCACCGCGCAACACAGCCGCTTGCGCGAAGCCATCCCGCCCCCTCCTCAACCTGTCCGCTGATCACTGGGAACCAGTCAATGTCCCCTCCCCACATGGCCTCCGCTACTGCTTGCTCGTCATCGACCACCGCACCAACTACATGTGGGTGCGGTTCCTGAAGTCTAAAGACGACGCATGTTCGGAGTTGGAAACCATCCTCTTGGACATCAAACACTTGCATGCCCGCCATCACTCCCAGTCTGACGCGTTCGCACCGGTCCTCAAGTTTGACTCCGACACCGCATACGTATTAGTTGCAGATAGCTACTGTAAGCTACTCTAGATATGATTAGTACATGTCTAGATCGGACATACCGATAAACTGTTTGACTCGGTACAGAGCTGTCGCTAGGCTACAGCTCTAACACTTCTGTTGTCCCGACACCACGCCTGTAGGCTGGTTGTCGCCTTAACTGTTCCGTTTGCGGGACTGTGACTGTAACTACGTTTGCGTACGTTATCTTCCACACTAACTGTGTTTGCATGGTTCAATAGGTTATGGGCCCCCGCCTCACGTCACTCACGCGCGACAACCTGGTTCGGCGAGCTGCGATCGACAGCTCTCCCGCAGAAGGCAAGTTTCTATAGACACCTAGTACTTTCAACCTGTAGTCGGCGGTATCGCCAGTATAAACTGCGATTTTTAAAACCCGCCACCACCCTCTTAAGCCAGCCACCCGCCGGAGATAGCCAGCCAACCACACCGACGCACTCGTCGTGTGTGGACAGGGTGCACACAGGTCCAAGCTGGAGAACGGGGGGGTGCACTGTCGGGTGAATACGCATCCACAGGTCGCACGCCAGCCGTAGCTTACCTTTTATTTTTATTTTTATACTAGCCTCGCGCATCAGCCACCAGCGCAGCGCTCCACCTGTCCTGGCCTTGGCCTCGACTTGTGCCCCACACTGGGTGGAGGATACAGAAAAGGTGCTCTGAGACACCCCGGGGCTACAGGCCGAGGGGTCGGCGGGCATCAGGCCGTCTCTTAGCATACCGCTGTTAGGCACGAGTCCGGCTAGCGGTTTTTACCGCTGCCTGTTTTTTCCTTCAGCTCTTTCTTTTTTTTCCCTCTGTCGAAATGGAGCAGAAAAACCCGCCTGATTCACCTGCTGATTCCCCTGAGTCAGGCTCTCACCAGAGCACCCTCGATCACCCCCCCGATACTCTCGCGCTGCTCGTTGCGCAAGTGGCGAGCTTAACTGCTCGTTTCGACTCGCAGTCGGCCGAGGGTGCTGTCGCTGCTGCGGGTGCTAATCCGCACCCCCCTGTAGCTCAGCGCCGCCACCATGCCCCACTCGAACCCGTCCGGCACAGCCACGACGGTCACACCCTCCACCTGAGTGACCATACCCAGCCTGGTTTCGTAACCCCGGACGCAGAAACACTCTTTCCTGCTGCAGCCCCTGTTAGCGACCCCACAGTCGCACAGCGCCGCCACGATGCGCCCCGCGAGCCCGCGCGTGCCGAGGCGCACTACGACCCCTCGCGTCACGCCATCCGGGTTGATCACCTCCCACCACCTCCCCCCTTCCCCCACGCCGGATATGCCCTTCACCACCCCGGCCCCCATATCACGGAGGCGCCCTCTCATCTCATCCCCCCCTACCGTGACCACCCGCACTCGTACGGCCCGCCGCGTCCCATGGCCGGCCGCTCTCCCTTTCCCGGTGGCCCACCTCCTCCCTTTCATGGCCGGCACTCTCCCCCACTCCAACATGGCGACCCCAACCCCCGGGGCCGTCGTCGCCCCACTATCGACCCGGTGGTCATCAACCGGGCGGCACACGAAGCCCCCGGCTTCGACAAGGACGCCCTCAACCGGTCCATGAAGATGTCGGTCCCCGTCATGTGCCCGACCACGGACTTTAAGCAATGGAAGAGGACCTTCCTTAATTTCCTCTCCATCAAGGCCGCATACCTCATTCCTCAGCTGGCCATCCGCGACTCCGGCGTCTGGCTCGACGAACAAGCGCAACACTACGCCTACACGCTGCTCCTCCATGCAGCCAGCGCGAATAAGCGCGCTGACCAAGCCATGAAATGCGTTTCTCCAGCACGCCCAGACTGCGCCGCTGCCGCGTGGGACATCCTTTGTGAACGCCTCGACTGTCGGTCTTTTGCTCGCTCCTTGTCCCTCTTGGACAATCTCACGGTCAGACAGCGCCCCGGTCAGTCACTCAGTGACTATGTCCACTACATGCGCCAGACCTTTGACGAGTACAACGACACATGCCAGTTGGCTGATGGCTCCGTTGCCATCCACCCCCACCACCTCGGTCTCCTCATGCTGCGCGGCATTTCTAGCAGCGGCCCACACGGTCAGGCGAAGCAATGCGTCATCAACGCCTTCGACACGGACTACATCATGTCGGCTGATGAAGTTATGGCGAGCATTCTACACCTTGCGCACAACATGGAAGACCACCCTGCTCCGGACGCAACCGCTCCGGACATATCACCTCCTCCCATCTCCGCGTTCGTCGCTGCGGGCCGCGGCTCGCACAGCGGTCGAGGCCCACCACACCGTAACCCTCGCGGCCATCGACCCAACAAGTGTGGCGTTTGTGGCAGCCTCCACCATCTCATGTCCGCGTGCAATGCCACTGATGACGCTATTCTTAAGTGGAATCTTGCCAAGCGTAGGCTGACAGTCCAGAAGTACGGCGCCGCCGACGGCACCCCCTCTGCTCACGCTGCGCTGCTGAGCGACGTCCCTGCCGACGACGCCCCCGCCGATGACACCGATTGCCTACCCACCTTCGCGGACTGCGTTGATGACGACGCTGACGACGAGGTGAGTGTCCCATTCAGCTCTGTGGCATTCTCCTCTTCCCTCGCCCCGGGTCGTAATCTGTCAAAGTTTTGGGTCGTTGATTCCGCCTGCTCGATTAACCTCACTGCGTTCCGAGATGACTTCGTGAAATTCACGCCCCCCTCCACTCCCTCTCGCGTGGGCGGTGTCGGCGTTGACGTTAAGGGCAGTGGCTCAGTGCGACTTTCTGTCAGACTTGCCTCTGGCCAGCTAATTCACCGCACTGTGTATGCACTCTACACCCCTGACCTATCATCTCGTTCAGCACAGCGTATCGGCAGACTCCTTAGTGTCAGCTGGATGCAAACTCACAGCGGTTGTGAATTCATATTCCCCTCCAACTCTGACACTGGTTTGCTTTTGGTACCCACAGGCATGGGTATGCTAGAACCGTCCGGAAACGGTCTCTACCTCCTTCCCCACCAGCCGGCCCTCCCTTCCAGCCCATCCGCCCCGCCGGCACTTGACCCCTCACCTCAGGTTGCCCTTACTGCCCAGTGTGATCCCGTCCTATGGCACCGTCGATATGGCCACCTCAACATGCAAAGCCTTCAGGCCCAACATACTCACGGTGTCCCGACTAGCCCTGTGTTAACTAGCGCTGTAACCAAAGTTTCGTGCGACTCTTGTCTCCTTCACAAAGCCACAGCTGCACCACGCAACACAGCCGCTTGCGCGAAGCCATCCCACCCCCTCCTCAACCTGTCCGCTGACCTCTGGGGCCCGGTCAATGTCCCCTCCCCACATGGCCTCCGCTACTGCTTGCTCGTCATCGACCACCACACCAACTACATGTGGGTGCGGTTCCTTAAGTCTAAAGACGACGCATGTTCGGAATTGGAAACCATCCTCTTGGACATCAAACACCTGCATGCCCGCCATCACTCCCAGACGGGCGCGTTCGCACCGGTCCTCAAATTTGACTCTGACTCTGTGTTTGAAGCTGCTGTCACTCGCCAGATGTGCGCACACCTCGGCGTCGGGGTACAGTTCTCTGCCCCATACGCCCACCACATGCTCGGCAAGGCCGAACGTCCCTGGCGCACCATCCGGGACAATGCATCGGCGATGCTCCACAACATGGCCGTTCCCAACTCCATGTGGTCGTGCGCTGTCAGCACAGTTGTGTACCTTCGCAACCGCACGTATAGTCGCTCGGTCGGACCTCATGGGGGCGTCCCCCTCACACTCCTTACGTCGTCAGTGCCCAACGCCTCCAAGTTCCGCGTCTTCGGCTGCGCCGTTTTCGCCAAGGTCCCCGACAAACAACGTCGGAAACTCAGTGAAAAAGCATTTCGCGGCGTCATGGTGGGCTATCCCCCTGACGCACCCGGGTATCGTGTCTACAATCCGGAAACACGTCGCATCACCACTTCCGTACATGTTGTCTTTCAGGAAGACACCCCAGGCTTCGACACACAACCCTCCGTCGACTCGGCCATCACCGACTCTTCGGACGACGTCCCCGCAGACTCACCCCTATCCCACCCCATTGACCTCACATCACCCACACCCCTGCCCCCCCCGCCAACCCCTCGCCATGCTCGGCTCCGCTCCCACCCCATTCGCTACGGCGATATGGTTGCCCACCTGTCCGACTACCCACCCACACTCGTCACGGCGTGTTGTGATCCTGAACAAGGAAAAGCTCAAGAGGACATCTTTGAGCACCCTCACGTCCCCAACCTTGTCACTGGTCCCCCACACACACCTGCCGGCACGTCCCCTACTGCCGTCGCCCTCCTCTCCGCCCGAGAGTGTGTGGAACCAAAATCCTACCGAGCTGCGCTGGACAGCGCCCAAGCCCCCCAATGGCAAGCCGCTATGCAACAGGAGTATTCCTCCCTCATCAGCAACGGCACGTGGGACCTTGTGGACCTCCCCCCCGGCCGCATGGTCGTTAACAGCATGTGGATCTTTAAAGTCAAGTCGGATACAGCCGGCGACGTCTCCCGCTTCAAAGCGCGGTTCGTCGCCAAGGGGTGCAGTCAACGCGCTGGACTGGACTACACGGAGACCTTCTCCCCGGTCATCCGCATGGCCAGCCTGCGTCTCTTCCTGACCATTGCAGCCGCCCGCGACCTTGAACTCTGCCAACTTGACATCGACACAGCGTTTCTCTACGCCCCCATCCGGGAGGATGTGTACATCCGCCAGCCCCTCGGCTTCACCGATGGAACGTCCAAGGTTTGTCACCTCAAGCGTTGCCTCTACGGCCTTAAGCAGTCCCCCCGCGAGTTCAACATGCTACTTCGTGCGTGGCTCGTCGACCATGGATGGCAACAATGCGTTTCCGACCCGTGCATCTACATCTACCGCGCCGGCCACGTCTTCGCCATGATCGCCCTGTACGTCGATGACATTCCCGCAGCCTGCAATGATGCCACCTGGCTCGCATCGTTCAAAGCCCAACTCGGAGCACGGTTCAAAATCAAGGACCTAGGCGACCTCTCCCAACTCCTCGGCATGCACATTACCCGCGATCGCTCCACGCGCACAATCTCGCTGGACCAGTCCAAGTACCTGCGCGACATCCTCGCCAAATACGGCATGTCTGACTCTAAGCCGTCGTCCCTTCCGATGGACCCAGGCTTCCTCGCCGGCCTTACACACTTGAACTCGCCTTCTCTCACAGGAGTGGCCAAGGACGTCTACCCAAGCCTCCTGGGCAGCCTTCAATACGCCGCCGTTTGTACACGCCCCGATGTCTCCACGGCATTGAGCATCCTCGGCTCTGCCCAAGCCTCGCCCACCGAGGCACACTTGCAGGCTCTGAAAAAGGTCCTCCGCTACCTCCATGGCACCATCAACATGCGCCTGACGTTGGGGGGGGGCATGGACCACAGTCTCCAACTCACAGGCTTTGCCGACGCTGATTGGGCCAACGACAGCAGCACCCGCAAGTCTCGCTCGGGCTATCTCTTCACCCTCGGACGCGGGCCAATCAGTTACAAGTCCAAACAACAGACTTGTGTGGCTCAATCCACGTGTGAAGCCGAGTACTACTCTGCAGCTGACGCCACCAAGGAGGGACTCCACCTCCGACAACTCCTGGGGGAAATCTTCGACTCCCCCATCACCGAAACCACCACCATCTGGGAGGACAACCAAAGCGCCATTGCATACTCCCAAAATGCCTTGGTCAGCGAGAAGACTAAACACATCGGCCTGAAGTGGCACTTTCTCAAAGACCACGTGGAGCAAGGGACCATCAAGTTGAGGTACCTCCCCACTGACCAGATGGTGGCTGACATGCTCACCAAACCCCTCCCAGGACCTGCACTAGCACGACACCGAAGTGCGATCCTTGGAGGACAAGACCCAATGCAACGCTTCATCCCGTAGCTACCTTCAGGGGGAGTGTTGTAAGTAATACCGCATACGTATTAGTTGCAGATAGCTACTGTAAGCTACTCTAGATATGATTAGTACATGTCTAGATCGGACATACCGATAAACTGTTTGACTCGGTACAGAGCTGTCGCTAGGCTACAGCTCTAACACTTCTGTTGTCCCGACACCACGCCTGTAGGCTGGTTGTCGCCTTAACTGTTCCGTCTGCGGGACTGTGACTGTAACTACGTTTGCGTACGTTATCTTCCACACTAACTGTGTTTGCATGGTTCAATACGCACACCTCGGCGTCGGGGTCCAGTTCTCTGCCCCATACGTCCACCACGTGCTCGGCAAAGCCGAACGTCCCGACGCCTCCAAGTTCCGCGTCTTCGGCTGCGCCATTTTCGCCGTCGGAAACTCAGTGAAAACGCATTTCGCGGCGTCATGGTGGGCTATCCCCCTTACGCACCCGGGTACCGTGTCTACAACCCGGAAACGCGTCGCATCACCACTTCCGTTCATGTTGTCTTTCATGAAGACACCCCAGGCTTCGACACACAACACTCCCTCTACTCGGTCATCACCGACTCTTCGGCAGACGTACCCACAGCCTCACCCCTATCCCACCCCATTGACCTCACATTACCAACACCCCTACCCCCTCCCTGCAGCCCCTCGCCATACTCGGCTCCGCTCACACCCCATTCGATACGGCAATATGGTTGCCCACTTGTCCGACTGCCCCCCGACCCTCGTGACGGCGTGTTGTGATCCTGAACAAGGCAAAGCTCAAGATGACATATTTGAGCACCCTCACGTCCCCGACCTTATTACGGGTCCCCCACACACACCTGCCGGCACGTCCCCTACTGCCGTCGCCCTCCTCTCCGCCCGAGAGTGTGTGGAACCAAAATTCTACCGGGCTCGAATGGACAGCGCCCAAGCCCCCCATTGGCAAGCAGCTATGCAGCAGGAGTATTCCTCCCTCATCACCAACGGCACGTGGGAACTTGTGGACCTCCCCTTAGGCCGCATGGTCGTCAACATCATGTGGATCTTCAAAGTCAAGTCGGATACAACCGGCGACGTCTCCCGCTTCAAAGCGCGGTTCGTTGACAAGGGGTGCAGCCAACGCGCTGGACTGGACTACACAGAGACCTTCTCCCCGGTCATCCGCATGGCCAGCCTCCGTCTCTTCCTAACCATCGCGGCCGCCCACGACCTTGAACTCTGCTAGCTTGACATCGACACAGCGTTTCTCTACGCTCCCATCCGGGAGGATGTGTACATCCGCCAGCCCCTAGGCTTCAACGATGGCACGTCCAAAGTTTGTCACCTTAAGTGCTGCCTCTACGGCCTTAAACAGTCCCCCCGCGAGCTCAACATGCTACTCCGTGCATGGCTCGTCGACCATGGATGGCAACAATGCGTCTCCGACCCGTGCATATACATCTACCGCACCGGCCACGTTTTCGCCATGATCGCCCTGTACCTCGATGACATTCCCGCGGCCAACAATGATGCCACTTGGCTCGCATCGTTCAAAGCTCAACTCGGAGCATGGTTCAAGATCAAGGACCTCGGCGACCTTTCCCAACTCCTTGGCATGCACATTACCCGCGATCGCTCCACGCGCACAATCTCGCTGGACCAATCCAAGTACCTGCGCGACATACTCGCCAAGTACGGCATGTCCGACTCTAAGCCGTCGTCACTTCCGATGGACCCGGGCTTTCTCGCCGGCCTCGCGCACATGAACTCGCCCTCTCTCACCGGGGTGGCCAAGGACGTCTACCCCAGCCTCATGGGCAGCCTCCTGTACGCAGCCGTCTGCACGCGCCCCGATGTCCCCACGGCATTGAGCATCCTCGGCTCCGCCCAAGCCTCACCCACGGAGGCATACTTGCAGGCTCTGAAAAAGGTCCTCTGCTACCTTCATGGCACCATCGACATGCGCCTGACGTTGGGGGGGGGCATGGACCACAGCCTCCAACTCACATGCTTTGCCGACGCTGACCGGGCAAACGACAGCAGCACCCGCAAGTCTCGCTCCGCCTATCGCTTCACACTCGGACGCGGGCCAATCAGTTACAAGTCCAAACAACAGACTTGTGTGGCTCAATCCACGTGTGAAGCCGAGTACTTCTCTGCGGCTGACGCCACCAAGGAGGGACTCCACCTCCGACAACTCATGGGGGAAATCTTCAACTTCCCCATCACCGAAACCACCACCATCTGGGAGGACAACCAAAGCGCCATTGCATACTCCCAGAATGTCTTGGTCAGCGAGAAGACTAAGCACATCGGTCTGAAGTGGCACTTCCTCAAAGACCACGTGGAGCAGGGAACCATCAAGTTGAGGTACCTCCCCACTAACCAGATGATGGCTTACATGCTCACCAAACCCCTCCCATGACCTGCATTGGCAAGACACCGAAGTGCGATCCTTGGAGGACAAGACCCAATGCAACGCTTCATCCCGTAGCTACCTTCATGGGGAGTGTTATAAGTAATACCGTATACGTATTAGTTGTAGATAGCTACTGTAAGCTACTCTAGATATGATTTGTACATGTCTGGCGCCCGCCGGCGGCGCAGCGGCGGCGGCCCCGGAGGAGGGTGCGCTCGCAGGCCCGTCGGCATCCCCTCGCCTCCCCGTGGTGGGCGCTAGAAACCCCGTAGCCGTGCCAGGCATGGCACGGTAGGGGGCTAAGAGGGCCGACAGCTCGATCCGCGGGATCAGCAGCTGTCGGGAAAGCCTTGTACATAGGGCTTTTGAAAAAATAATTTCTGTGCAATACCGGCGCCAAGATCTCCCGCTCGGCCCGTCCGATATGTTTTTTCGCGTACAGATACTCCTAAATAGAGCCTTACTTTGAGGGGTGGGGCCTATACTACGGCAGCGTTTGATGGCGAGGAGGGTACGGCCGGATCAACGGTGGGAGGCGGGTGTTGGAGCTGGTGGTGGCCAGCCGGGAAGCAGCGCCAGGAAAGGGCGCTCGCTAGCCGTCGACTTGCCTTGTGCCGGTCGAACCTTGCCGAGGGGTGAGGCAAGACATGGCACATGCCGGTGGCTAGTCGCAGACGGAGGAGCGGCTATATGAGGCGGCGGCGATCCTCAGGATCAGCCGCCGCCGGAAAGCCGTGTACGGAGAGCTTTTTTCGAATATTAAAAAACAATGTCCGTACCCGGCGTCGAGCTAGTTGGGGAGCAGCACCAGGGTAGGGCGCTCACTAGCAAGCCGCTACGTCGTCCTGCGTCATCTCCTGGGGGGAGGAGTTAGCTGGAACGGCAAGGAGGACGGTCGCGACGGGAGGAGCGACACGATCTGGCGGCGACGACCCTTTGGGTCGGCGCCGCCGGAACACCCGGCACGGAGGGTTTTGTTTAATTCCGGGCGCCCGCGGCCCGCCGGATCCGGCTACGGTGACTTGCCCCCCCCCCCTCTTCGACACCCACTACCACGACAGACCTTCATAATCCTAGGATTCCTTGAGGGTGGGCCCGGGTGAGCGCGGAGGCCCCCGCTCAAGAACATGCTGCTCGGTGGACGCGCGATCAGAGGGGGGAGGGTAAGGCCACAGGCCGGAAAACCGACAGGTACCCGGGTACCAGACAGAGAAAAAAACCGGGGAAATGAGCGGGGAAAATTCAGGAGCGGAGGCAGGAGCGCTAGTTTTTTCTATGTCTGTGTGTCTCGGTCCCCCCCACCTGCCCTCGAGGTGACGGGGGACCTCGACAAGGAGGGCCGCTGCGTCGGTGGACGCGGCAAGACCTTGGGGCGGGTTTACGGGATGGAGCGGCGGGATCGACGAGCGACCACGCGAGGAGGGTTTTGCCAGCCTTTCCCCTCCTACCTTCGGCAAGACCGAAGTCACGCGGGAGCTAGATTAGGCTGGCCCGTCGTCCCTCCCGAACGCCGACCGGCCTAGGCCGGTCGACACCCCGGTTCGGTGGGAGCGGGCCGTGCATCGTGAAGGTCGAGCAGCAGTTTAGTTTTGCATTTCTCGACAAGTGGATTTATTTTTAGATCTGTTTTTCTTGATTACAACATTATTACGCTGTTTTTTTGTTTTTTTTTTGCGCCCCCGGGATATGGGACTGGCAGGGAACCCGCACCGGCACCCTCTACATGCGGCGTTTTGCAAGCATGACTGAGAGCAGAAGTTCGAAACAAACCTCAACTCATCATCGATCATGCTCCCGGGTAGGCGACGCTCGTGTGAGTGCATTAAGTACCATTGTACGAGAACCGTACCGTACTGCGCTAACCCCACACGAGGCCAGTGTTAGAGTTTCACCAACTAAAACCTTCCAGTGACATGCAAACAAACATGAATGCATTCCCGGCACTAACCAAGAAAGGTCTGCCCTACCCGTCCGGGCGTCGACCCATTCGAGAAATGCGAGAAGGACCAAGGCCCATCTCACGGAGCAAAACATTTCGGGAGTCCGATACATGAACTACAAAGAAAGCAATATGAGGGAGGGCTTGGCGCCATAACTGGAAAAACCTCCCATTTCCTGTAAAATGGGTGGCGCCATGGAGGGAAGGGGGGACACCGCCTAAAAGTAAGGCATTTATATCTTCGGAGGATGTAGCGAAACGACGCACAAAACCATTAAAATCTGGGGCTAGCGCCCCAAAATTACGACGGTGGCATTCCCAACGTGGGCATTCAAGCAAAATATGTTCTATAGATTCAATAACATCCCCGCCGCATGCAGGACAATGATGGAGAAAACGTTCAGGCATGGCATGAATGCGGGCAAGACGACGGGCTGTGGGAAATACACGCGTACGCAATTGAATCATAATGTGTAACCCTGCAACGGCCCCCGCGGGAATGCCCGTGCCGTATTGTGGCAATGGGTTCCCAACATATGAGGCCTGGAAATAAATACTCCACGTATTAGTACATGCCGACGATGATGTCTCGAAACGACCCCATACCGCTGCTTTAACAAGGTTAGAGGCCACGCGTGGTTGCAAAGACCTCCAAGCGGGTGGGACGCGTACGTTTTGGGCTAATTCCGCACTTGCCCTAGCAAAACGATCCAGCCACCGCACGGTCCCAGACGTCCAAGTATTTGGGCGCATACGACTAGGTTGGCGCACTAGATTGCTTATGCATGTATTTAGGGTGGGCGCTTTAAGGAATGCCCTAGTCCTAGCCGCTGCTGCCATTGCTTCTATGGGTGCTATTCCTAGCTCCCGTAGTAGTGGCGCTGTGGCTACCCCAGGGGCCTTTGCACTCACCCCAACTAGGCGCCTCAAACATTGATTTAATATAGTTTGTAATCTATTGACGCCGCTAGTCGAATCCATCCCCCATACTTCACATCCGTAAGTAAGGACCGGCAATATGCA
Source organism: Tetraselmis chui (assembly GCA_026401115.1). Lineage (NCBI taxonomy): Eukaryota > Viridiplantae > Chlorophyta > Chlorodendrophyceae > Chlorodendrales > Chlorodendraceae > Tetraselmis > Tetraselmis chui. Next base: position 17,786 of record JAPMLY010002698.1, read on the forward strand.
GGTCTTAAGCACCGAGGTGCGTACATTAATGGGGATATCCCGCCCTCCTAACACCGAGTCGAGCGCTTCAACGGCGCGCCTACTTTTGTTTACCCTATCGCCCACGATATTTCGCATACTTAAATCCGAATTTATCAACGCGCCTAAATATCTATACTCAGATACAACCGGTACCCGTTCCCCCCCGAGCTGCCAACGGTCGGCTTGTTCGCGTAGTGCGACTACATCGGAGTGGCGGCCTAGCGCCATTACCCCGCATTTTTTTACACCGAATCCCATATAGTGGTCCTCCGCCCATTGGGAAAAGTGGGCGAACATGGCATGCAAGCTATCGAGCGATGGCGCAAGGCCCACGGTGTCGTCGGCGAATAATTGGCCCGGCACCCTTAACGGTTGCCTAGAGTCAAGCATGTCAACGCAACCCGGCACCTCGCATCCCAATCCTTCTATCCCGTCAAATATATCATTAATAAATATATTAAAGAGGATTGGGGATGCTGGGCACCCTTGTCGCAGTCCGCGCTCTATTGGGATGGGGTCGGATAATATGCCCGGGGCCTCTCCAGTTTTTACTTGGACAATGCTATCCCTATATAGAGCTTTAAGGAAGGATAGCATATGTCCCGTAATCCCATTAGCCTCTAGTTTAGAAAATAGAAGTTCATGAGGGATAGTATCGTATGCTTTCCGTAAATCTATAAACCCCGCATACGTGGGTGGCCCTAACGCCTGGCGGCGGCCTGCGATATCAAATATGCTCGCGACTTGCAAGGGGCACTGTTCCCGTGGCATAAATCCCCCTTGCCACCGGCGGATTATTTTATTCGTTTGGCATACATCTTGAAGACGTTGGGTTACGACCGTCATTAGTAGTTTAATAAGAGCCCCCATAATGGAAATGCCCCTATAATTATCCATGACGGTCACGTCCCCCTTTTTTAGTATTGACACGACCGCGGAGCTACACCATTGCTTAGGGACACATTTAGTAGTCCATATCTTATTCATCAACTCCAATAGGGATTTGCCAAAAGGGCTATCCGGGGCGTATATCGCCAGTTTTAAGGTCTCCACGGTTATGCCATCCACCCCTGAAGCTTTATTATTATTTAATCTTTTAAGGGCCTTGCAAAGTTCCCCTCCACCAATGGGTCCATTAATCCCATCTAGCGCAGGGGAGGGGGGCCGGCCCCCTCGGCATCGTTCCCATGCCTCGCGGTAAATGGTAGCCCTACACGCAGCAGGGTGAGGGTCGCGCAAAAGCTCCCGATAGTGCCGCGCCCAGCACGCGTTAATTTCACCCGGTTCGGTATGGAGTACTCCCGACGTAGGATCATGCACTGGTTGTTCCGCGCGGTTGCTTTGCGTAGGATGACCCTTGGCAATAGAGCGGGCCCATTTCCAAAAACCCCGCCTACCACCACCTTGTCTAAAGTCGTTAATGGCCTTGTCTATGGCTCTAGCCTTTTGGCGGCGGCGGTTAGTTCGGACCATGTTTTTAACCCGTAAGCGCGCAGCGATATACCTATCCAATGCTACGGATTGGTAAGGGCCGCGGGCCTCTTGGCACAAGGCCAGAAAAGCATGCCGACGACGAGCGATAGCCCCTAGGATAGAACGTTGTAGCGGAGGCCCGAGGCCCTTACGCCTAGAGCGTGAAACCGCCCCTACCCTACGGGCTGTAGACCATACGGCTTGGACAAAACCATCGGCGTCGGCGTCGATGGAGTCGGGTTCCCGTGACATGGCCCCCTCCATAGGCTCGTCATTAGGAGGGGCTAGTACCGCGAAGGGGTTAGCGGTGACGAAGTCGTGGAACGGTGTCGGCCACTCAGAAGGAGGATCTCCCCGAGCCGGCTTCGGGATTGACCGGACGGAGAGGCGTTCAAGCACGAGAGGGGGGTGGGGATATTCGAACGAATCACCCACAAGGCGAGGGACTGAAGCGAAGACAGGGAAGTGGTCGGAGGTGTCCCATGAATAGTCGACAAAGACAGAGTGCGGGAAGGAAAGGGAAGGGCCCATGACGGGGGGCCATGCCACGAAATGATCGATCACCCGGCAGCTACCCCTCCGGCATGTACCACGCACGCGCGCCGAAGCGTCTCGCGGCCAAACTGTTTTCGCATCTGGTACACACCGCCAACGCCGTAACAAAGCATCTAACTGTGCTTCATCGAGGTTCCAATCCCCCCCGACGACGATGGTATCTCTAGGGAATTTTTCACGAAGCTGCGCTAGCTCCTCGCGCAAGCGGCAGCGGTACGGTTCCCCTTACGATCCGGTAGGGAGATAGACCGAGATAAATATAATGCCCGCGGAGTCGTTACCACCGTCTCCGCCCACGCGGACACAAGTCCAACACGGGTGGGGCGTGCCGATGACCCTAGTATGTAGCGCCGACCGGACCAAAACACAACATCCACGCTCCGAGGCAACGCGGTCACCGAACGAATAATAATCGGAATATCCTGTAAACCGTGCCCGCGCATCGGTGGCCCTAACTAAAGTTTCTTGAAGGAGAAGAATGTCTATAGCCCCGGCCACGAGCATTGCATTGATCTCCTCTACTTTCGACGAAAGCCCGTTCACGTTAAGGGTTGCTATGCGAAGGTGGGCGGATGGGCACGGGGGGCGGGCATGCAAGGTGGGCGGGGGGGGTGGGTCTAGGTTAGCTGGAGCGGTGTGGGCTAGAGCGGACGGGGCAGGGCGATGCGGGCGGGCGGCATGGCGGTCCCAATACGGGCGATGCGCCCGCAAGTACCATCCCCAGCGGCCCGCAAACCGTTGCATGCGTTCACGGACGTGTACCCCCTGCCCGGGAGAGTAGTATACATCAAAGCGCACCCCGCCGTCCGGTTGCATCACGCGAGCAATTTTCGTAACGGCCGAAGGCCTCGCATTGAACGCTCGGGTCACGCGGTCCCGGAAAGCAGGCAGCGGTGAGGGGTCCCCCCAACAGCACACACGACGGTGAGACGCCCCGGCGTCCGTACTTGTACTTTGATTTGTATGGTCAGATTGATTTGAATCTAGAGGTTTGCATATCCAATATCATGTGTACGGGACAGTAACTCTAGCGGTTACTGTTACCGTTAATATCGGCGCGGCTCACCTGCAGGGCAACCACCTTGCCCAAACAGTTAGACGCAGCCAACGACCAACGACTTCCCCAACGGTCAGCTCTAGCTAGCCCGTGCCTTATAAGCCGTAGCTAGCCACGAGCCTAGGCACTCTCTGCTTTCGCGCTCAGCCAATCTAGGCTTCGCGCGAATGCAGTCTCGACTCTCGTAGTCGAGTAGGGTGTCAATCTTACTTTTCGTCCCATGCGCACTCGAGCGTCACGCGACACTTCCCCTCGTTCAGCTACGCCGTTCCCCAATATGCAGCCTGAGCAGTCTACATCCGCCGCAGCGGCCGACCCTCACGCTACCTCACTCGAACAACGCACAGCCGAACAGATTCGTACGGCGGTTTTGGAATCGGAACAACGCATTACTGAGCAGTTTTTGGCGGCTAACGCTGCCTTACTCGCTCAGCTTCGACAGCCGACAGCCACACCCGCTACTACTTATCAACAGCAGTCCATTCCCACCGACGCGACCACAGCGACGGAGGGTGGTAAGGAGGCCCCCGAGCCACCTATCGACCTGCTCGACGACGAACCCGACCCCTCCGCGGCCGAGTTTGTCGACTTCACCTACTACGGCGAAGTCATCCCGGCCGGCCTCGAACGTCCCCCCCGCGACGTCGAGGAGCCACGTCTGTGGACTCTCACGGACGACACCGCCCGTGCCCTAAGCGACAAACGCACCCAAGCCGCATACGACGAGTACCTACACATCGGGTGCTATGCCTTCTTCGACAGTTGCGCCAACGCGGCAATTGGCGAGGCTTTGGACACGTTGTCGCACGGCCCACCTCTACCTACGGAGCAGGCGGCAGCGATTGCCCTCATCCGAGCGGGCCATCGCACCCACACAGCGACGGAGGAGGCCGCCCGTACTCGATTGGGCTTCCTCCGCCTCACCAAGGGCGGACAAACGAGCACGGATGCGGACCGCGTGTTCGCCGAATTGGCACACGAACGCTTCTGCCGACCGCGTCCTACCGCGGTCTCCGGCACATTGGACGCGCTACGCCAAGCTTTCGTCGACCGCACGCTTGAAGTCAGCCTACACGCTGCCAGCAAGGCCGCCGCCGGCGCCGCTTTCGCGAAGGTCACACCGGACAAGCCCAACGGCCCCGACGCTCGGAGCCGCAAAGCCGCCGCCGACAAACGCAAGGCCGCCGCAGCAGCAGCAGCCGCGGCACGAGCAACCCTCCCACCCAAGCCGACCGACTCGGCTAAAACCCCAAGCAAGAAATGATGGTGTGGCCCGCCGCGCCGATTCCTGCTCCCCGACATCTTCCTTCATGCGCCACCGCGTACGTCGAAAATGGCGGGAGTGGGAGCGCATCGGCGCGAGCGGCCAAGTCCTAAGTTGGATCCGCCACGGCGTACGTGTGAAGTTCAAGCACGGCCTACGTCCCAAGCCGTTCAACCATGGCATCTCCATGCTAGACGCCACACCCGACCAACTCGAGTTTCTCAACTCGGAACTACCACGCTTCGAGGCTTGCGGCGCGTGGGAGCGCTCTACGAACCCACGCTACGTCTCCCGGATGTTCTTAGTTCCAAAACCCGGATGCAATCAATGGCGCTTGATTATCGACCTTCGCGAACTCAACCGCTACTGCTCGACGTTCAACATGACTTGCGAGACCCTCAAGCACCTCCGCCATCTATCTCGACCGGGGGACTACTTCGTCTCACTCGACCTCGCCGATGGGTACTACACCCTTGGCATCCGGGAGGAAGACCGGGATTACTTCACGGTCAACTACCGCGGCACCTTATGGCGCCTCGCGTGCCTCCCCATGGGGTGGTCGGGCTCCGCCTACTACTTTTGCAAACTCACGCAAGTGTTTACGAACCACCTACGCCGCCCACCACCTCCCACGCCCGCAGCTACACCGGCCGGCCCACGCCGCCCGTCCAAGCGCTTCCTCCGAAACGCGCGATGGCGAGGAACTCGACTACTACCCTACATGGACGACTTCCTCTTCTTGGCGGACACTTACGACGAGGCACTCTTACTTCGGCAGCGCGTCCAAGCCCTGCTCGACAGCCTCGGCCTACAGCGCAACCCCAAGAAAGGTGTATGGACGCCAACGCAAGTCGGCGACCACTTGGGCCTCACGGTGGATTTACACCGCGGCGAGTTTCGCGCCCCACTCGCAAAACTGCACCACCTCGCACAACACGCTTCGTCCTTGCTCGGACGGGCAGCGTCCAACGCACGATGGCTACCCACACGCCAACTCGCAGCCTTCGCGGGAAAAGCGCAATTTCTCTACCTCGCCATCGCGCCCGCCCGATTCTTTTTGCGCGAGCTCCACAACGTTTTGGCTACCCGTACCGGTTGGGGGGGACGCGTGCGCCTCACCCATCAACTCCGGCGCGACCTCGAGTGGTGGCGCACGGTACCCTCCCAACACAACGGCCGGTCGATCTACAAGCCCATCGAGACCGCCTATTTGCACGCGGACTCGAGCGACTACGGATGGGGGGCCGTCCTCAACGAGGACGCCAATTACCAAGCCCGCGGGTTTTGGAGCGCCACCGACCGCCTCCAACACATTACGTGGAAGGAGCTTCGGGCCGTCCGGCACGCGGTCGAAACCTTTCTCCCGCAACTCCGAGGACGACAAGTCCTCCTCCACGAGGACAACACTGCCGTGGTCGCCGTCCTAACCAAGCTAACTTCCCGGTCTCCCGTCATGATGACCGAGCTACGGCGTTTGTGGTTCCTACTCGACACCAACGACATCCACATCCGCCCACGCTACATCCGGTCGGCCGCCAACGTCTGGGCCGACACGCTCAGCCGCGAACTGGACTCCGAAGACTGGCAGCTAAACCCTCAACTCTTCAAACACCTCCAGCGTCGGTGGGGCCCGCATACAATCGACCGGTTCGCGTCTATGCTCAACACGCAGCTACCACGCTTCAACGCCCGCTGGCGCGACCCCTTGTGCGAGGACATCGACTGCCTACACCTCCCCGACTCGGCGTGGAGACGCGAGAACAACTACTGCAACCCCCCTTGGTCGGCCCTACCCGCACTCGCCGCGAAACTCGAACAAGCTCAAGCCGAGGCAACAGTCATCGCCCCCTACTGGCGAAACAAAACATGGTACCACGCGTTCGCCCGCCTGGCCACCGAGACCGTGCACTTCCCAGCGTCCCGCGACCTGTTCTTCCCCGGCAGGCTAGGCAGGCAAGAAGGGGTCGGACCTCCCGCTTGGAGCATCGTGGCCTTTCGGCTAGCACCCCCGCTTGGCTCTACACCCGACGCGGTGCGATTGGCCGAGCGATACGCCCGGACCGATTAAATGCGCCTGTACAGGACGTCCGCCCTCTGCGTACAGGACCCCCGCGCTACGAATTACGCCTCGAAGCAGCACAGTCGCCCTGGTCCTCCGAATTGGCTGAAACTTTTCAAGACCTCCTAGGATCAGATAAGCTCGGGGTTACAGCGGTTGCCCTACTCAGCAACTCGCTAGCGCCCTCGACGTACCTGAGCTACCAGAGCGCAATTCGACAGTTTTTTATTTTTTGTGCAGAGGAAAATATCGCCCCGCTACAGGCCACGCCGGCCACAATGGTCCGCTACACGGCCTGGCTAGCCCGCTTGGGAACGGTCGCTGCCAGCTCGCTGCAGCCTTACTTCAGCGCAATTAACAAGTACTTCCGCGACCACCGGCGCCAACCTATCGCCGTGGGCGAACTCCTAGCGGACGCCCGCCGTGGACTCGCCATGCTACAGCGCCGCCTGGTACCTACCACCGCTCGCCTCCCGCTACCCGCACAAGTCGCCCTAGACATCCTGCACTACGCCCACACCCTCCACGACACTTTCGCGTGGACCCCTGCTGCCTTCCCCCAGATGCAACGCTTCAGGGCCTGTTTAGCGGTGTGTGTCAATTACACGTTTTTCTGCCGCGCCGAGACCGGCGCCCGCTGCCAGACCGGCGACCTCGTGGTCGACAAGCCTTCGCAGCAAATCTGCCTCTACGTGCGGAAGTCTAAGGGGGACCAACGCCGCGACGCCAGCGATAAACTGGTCATCGCTATCCCTGTAGCCGCTAACCCCGTCCTGGCGAACCTGATAGACTACTACACGGAACAACGCGCTATTTTTTGCACTAAGTTCTACAACCAGCCACCCCCGCTCGCCTTCTGGAGTTTCTCACCTTCAGAGCCCTCCGCCGATTGGGGTGCCGCGTCCACCATCTCCACCTGGCTCTCCCTCGCCCTTCTCTCAGTCACCTCGGCCGCGCCCGCCGGCTTTAAATGGACGTCGCACAGCCTACGGAAAGGCGCGGCGTCCGCTGCCAGCTGCATCGGCGCACCCCTCCCCGTAATCAAATTTATGGGTGGCTGGGCCAAGAACAGCTCCGTGACCGAAGGAAAATATATTGACCCCACCATGACCCCAACACCTGCTGCTTGGCGGTTCTTCGGCTGGCTCACTCCGACCCCCCCGCAACACTAATTCTGGCTGTGCAAGCCTTTGGCTTTAGGTTACTGGCAAAACGTGCCCTAGGGTAAATGGTCAGATTGATTTGAATCTAGAGGTTTGCATATCCAATATCATGTGTACGGGACAGTAACTCTAGCGGTTACTGTTACCGTTAATATCGGCGCGGCTCACCTGCAGGGCAACCACCTTGCCCAAACAGTTAGACGCAGCCAACGACCAACGACTTCCCCAACGGTCAGCTCTAGCTAGCCCGTGCCTTATAAGCCGTAGCTAGCCACGAGCCTAGGCACTCTCTGCTTTCGCGCTCAGCCAATCTAGGCTTCGCGCGAACCCACCCACCCATCCCTATAATCCTGCGCTAATCGACCCCCAGACCCTGTCTGTGGGTGTCTTTTGGCCAAATTGTAAGCAAGCTGACATCTTTGGCAAAACGTGCCCTAGGGTAAATATTATTTATTATCAAATGTGCACGCCCGGTATACAGGTATTTTAGAAGGAGTAAACGATGGGAAAATATAAGACAAAATAAAAGAAAGATGAAATAAATTCAAGATGAGTGTCAACTATGGTTTGTAACGAATACGAGTACGGCTTTGAGGTGATATGAAAATATATATATAGTAAAATACTATATTGATATTGAATATATCTTATAAAATGAAAGAAACAGTAGTTATTCTGATATCGTGACCGTACAGGACGCGATGATAAAACAAAATATAAATAAGTGCAGGTACAGGTACAGTCAACGGATGGGCGGGTGATGCCTGGTGGTCGTCGCCTCCGCGGACTCGCTCGGTGCTGCAGGCGCTCGGCAGTCCGTCGCCGCCGTAGGTTTCCTCAGCGCTGCGGATGTCCGTCCGTTCGTCCAGGCCGAGTGTCGGTAGTCTCAGTCCGATGGCGCCGGGGGGGGGGGGGGGGGGGGGGGACTGTGGCAATTACTGCGGTTGCTTACAGTTTTATAACTCCCGAGGAACGTCGACACACATTGCAGATAGGTGTGTCGATAGGAAATGTACCTGGTCGAAGAGACCCGGGCCCAACTTGCAAATAAGTCCCGTATGGCGAAGTAGAGTGGCCCGTGAGACAGCAGTCGGTCCAGTTTGCCGGCACATGTTGTAAACAATTTCAATTTCAATTTCAATAGTACATGTCTAGATCGGACATACCGATAAACTGTTTGACTCGGTACATAGCTGTCGCTAGGCTACACCTCTCTCAATTCTGTTGTCTTGACACCACGCATGTATGCTGGTTATCCTGCTTGCGTGACTGTGACTGTAACTACGTTTGCGTGAGTTATCTTCAACACTAACCGTGTCTGCATGGTTCAATATAGGCTATTGCCTCCCCTCCCTTAAAGCCCACGCCGCACAACTCACAGTCTGCCACCTCCACAAAATCATGAACACCCCTGGCTATAGAGGCCACATGGCTCGAGAACACATACACACCATATCCACCACATACACCCACTGGCCCACTGAATCCATCATGTTATGCAGCTCCTCCCCACCCACACTCCGATGCATGGTCCGAGTCCAACGCGACGCAAGCACCATGTTCCATAACATCACTCCAATTGCCCTCACCAACCCCATCACCTCCACACTCCGCGCCCACTTCACTAGCCAAGACAACACCCTCCTCGCTTCATCACTGAGAGACAAAGCCACCCACATCACCGACCCTCACACTTATAAACCAGCATACTATGAATTCACACCCCGCAATACATACGCATCCCTTCTCCCCCGCCTCACCCCCCTTTGGAAAAGCAACATCACCACATGGCCACAAGTCCTCCTCCGCGCCACCTCAACCTCCATCCTCCTCAAATCCTGCAAATACATCTCCACACACACGGGGTCCACCACCACCTCCCATCCGCCTTCTCGCCGCAGTCCTAACCGAGCCCCTCGATACCATCCACAACCGCCTCCTCATCCCCAAACAGGCATCGCCCCCCCACCACCATCCACCCCTCATGGCTTTCCCTCCTTTCCCCCACCTTCCCCGCTCCCCCACCACCCTTTTATCGGGCATCCACACCACCCACACCAAACCCCCCCCCCCTCCCACGGCACCCACCACACACATCGAGACAGGATATCGCTCTCCCTCAGACACCACTACCCTCCATGTGACGTCACACGCATCATTTCCAAACACAAGGACACAAAATAAGGCCAAACAAAGTACATGGTAGAATGAGCCCCGGAACACCTCACGGAGTGCGACATCCAACTCCAACTCGACCACGGCTTCCGCCTCATCTCCTTCACCCCCACATCGGTAACTCTCCCCACCCCCTCCCCCACCACCTGCTTCATGTGCCATGACCCCCTACACACAGACCCCACCTCCACATGTAGCACGTGCCCGCACTTTGCCGTCCATTCCTAATGCCGCCCCGCTCAGGGACCCGCCACCTGGCAGTGCGAATGGTGCGCCCGCGGCCAACATAACGACCTCACCCGCCTCCACGAGGTCCAGTGGGCCCCTTGCCTACAGCTCCACGACACCATCAGTGAGACCCCCTCCGGTCCCACAGCCCTCACCGCATTTAACTCCGGCTTTGTTCCCTCCAAAACTCCCATCTCACGCGACCCTGGACCCCCCCCCCCCCATGGACGCACCCCCTCATCACATTTAACCACGACCCCATACACCCCAATCTCGACATGCTCCCCACCGGCAAATTAACCATACACGCCCACCCAACACTACATGACACCACCATACTTTGCACCCCCAACGGCCGCGCGGTCACTACCCTCAACGGCCCACGCGTCCGTCACCTATTTCAACTCTTTCGCCCCGACCTCGCACAGCACTCGTTCGAAGAGGAGGTCTACCACCTCATCACTCGCCTAGGCTCCCGTTCAGAAATCCACTCACCCATACCCGCCACCACCACACGCAACAGATGGACCACTAGCGAGGACCTACTCACAGCACTCGGCCACACATTTCACATCCAGACAGAACTCTACTCCGACCCCCTCAACAAATCACTCCAACCTCACACCTATCACTCACTATAACCCGAAGACATGGTCTTCTCATCCAGCGGCAGCAACGCCCCACACACATGGCACGGCACCAATATCGCCAACCCTGAACACGACCACGAATGCATGCGCCGCGCCATGGAACACGCAATCACCAGCGCCCACCTCACAGCCCCACGCACACCCAGCGTCACCATCCTCATACTCCCTCGATGAGAACACACACCATACCGACATTCCAAATACATCAACACCCCATACACCCACCACTTCTACACCCTTCCCAACGACGCAAACACCTTCCTACCCCCCGACCAACACACAGACCGCCCCACCCCCACCCCATTCGGCACACGCTGGATAGTCGACATCTACCTCGTCGCCAACCCCCTCGCACTCTCCACCTTACCCTCACACACAGCCATGACCGCCCTCCACAACACACTCGAGTCAATCTACAACACATACCTCCCCAACCCCACCATCACCATCCCACCTCCACACCTCTTCGACACCTACTCACCCCACTCGGCACGCATCTACCATCTCCCCCCCAACCCCTCCCAACCCCTTATCTATCCCCTCCAAGAACGCACGAAACTAACATACTCCCCCTCCATAGGAAATCTTGCATGGAACTGGCAGGATTTCGTATACACATACGGCTCTAAGAAGGGAGGCTCCTCCTCCCTCGGAGCAGCCGCCACCCACCCCGCCTCGGACATCCGCGTCAAAATTCTGGTGACCTCTACCCCTCCCTCACACACCATCAATCGCGCTGAATCAGCTGGCATAGACATATGCCTCCAACTAGGCCATACTTACCTGCTTACATACAGTGTGCGCTCCCTCCGCCTCATGCAAGGCTACTTGAATTGCCCATCCGCTTACATACACAACATCCACCGCGACACGCTCCTCTTCATCACACACACCCTCAAGACCCGCAGCAACGCAGGCATCCGCACACACCTCGGCAAAATTAAAGCACACGACCACTCATTAGGGAACGACTTCGCAAACACAATAGCTAACCAAGATGCATATGGACACCCACCATACTCGACATACGCCACATTTTCAGACGTGTCGATAGGCCACTAGACATGGCCATACACCCTCATTTCACAAACCTTAGGGGAACCATACCCTATAGATACACGAACCTCAAAACTGACGCTCACACTCACATCACCAAACACGCCCACACACCCCTCTCACAAATATCCAAACACGGTGCCCTCCTCGCCCGCGCCGCGGAGGACGGCGCCGACTTCACTTTCCACACAAAACACACAACACTCACCAACATCCAATTCACCCACAAGCAAGAATTTATGTGGAGAGTCCACAACACCCGCCTCCTCACACACAAACCTACTCTGCGCTGCCCCATGTGTGGCCAATTCACTAGCACCGGCCACATGGCCGGTAAGTGCCCCACCATGTATGGCCTAAGACAAGACCGCCACAACAGCGCGCTTCAACTCCTTCTCTCCCTCCTTGAACGCCACAACGGCAGACGATGGGAGACCATAACGGCAGACTTCGGTAACAAACCCATCAAATCATTCACATCCCCCGAACCCACCAACACCCCTCTTGACTGTCACCCCCCTCACCCCACCCACATGCCCACCCGCCTTGTTGCTGTTGATGAATGTCTCTCGCCCGACTCCCTAACCTTGTGCCCCGCCATCCTCCCCCCCGAGATCCCCCCCCCCCCTGCGCTGCGACCCCCGGCGCACAAACCCGACTTTATCCGCCTCCTAGAACCTCGTTACGTCGGTCACACATACGGTCACCGCCGATACTTATCAATTAAAAAGATTCAGATAGGGGAATGGAAGTACTGCACGGATCACAACCTCTCCCACACAACCCAATTGAATCGCGCCAAATACACACCCCTCGCAAATGCCATCCGCAGCCACTGGCCAGGTACCGAAGGCGACATTCTCCCCATCGTCATGAGGCGCACAGGTACTCCGCACTCATCCACCATCGCAAGTCTCACCTCTCTACTCACCTTCCGCATTGACCCTCCTAACAGACTCATCTCCAAAGCACGACTCGACACGTCTCGCATCCTTGCACAACTCCACACGCACACTGTCCAATGGCTACATCATCTCCTACTCGTATACTGCATAAAATCCCGCACGACCTCTCGCTGCGCCTCCACACACTGCACCTACTCACGCCCCTAATTGCACGCCGCCATCACCTCGTACCGCACACTCCCCGGGGGAGAGTAAAGCCCCCGAACACCCTTGGAGAGGTTGGCTTTATGTGGTTAACGGTCTAGCCCTTACTTGTAAGATTCTTGTATGGCTTTGTCGGGAGGGCCCAGAGACAGCAACCGGGCAACCGGCGCATACGGTAATTGTTGTATACCGGCGCTTACGGCACATGTTGCAAACATTTTCAATTTCAATTTCAATTCTGGGACTGCGATACATGAACTACAAAGAAAGCAATACGAGGGAGGGCTTGGCGCCATAACTTGAAAAACCTCCCATTTCCTGGAAAATGAATTCATGCGTAGATACTTGCGCTTTTACTCCTATATATGGCACGACTGCATGAAAGTCTGGCTATATACGAATAGAAATAGAAACATCCGGGAAATGGATTTCTCAGTAGCACGCTCCACGCGAAGATACGGGCCAGCGGTATGTCCGATATTCCACTTGAAGCTTGCGGTAGGCCAATAGCAAAAATACTCCCGCATCGCAAACTCCCTCGTTGAAATCTTCGAAGGTATTAGCGTTGCGTAGCCATCCCGTATTTGTTGCTCCCATAAAAGTCACTCCACTTGTCACGCGCTTGCATCTTCACCTCGATAAATCCCTTAATCCTCAGCAACTCTCCTAGTGCCAAAGAAAAGATTGTCTCTCCAAAACACAAGTCGCAAAGCACAGATGTTGTCATCAGGTAGTCAACGTCCTCGAGCAAAAAACAGATGTCGCTCGTTTCAATTATACACATTTCTTATATATATCTTATACGCTCTTCCCATAAACTCCGTTACTAGTGAAATAGGGCCTTTCGCGTAGGGCGGGTGTCTACCATGTAGGGATTCTAGGGCTTAACTGTACTTTAGCTCGTTGAAAAGGCGGGCCGAAACATGTGTTGACGGTGAGGCTAAGGGGGAAGCAGGGCACAAATGGGGCCCGTCACGGCTACGATATGACGTATTAGAGTTTGCGACCCAACCCCGATTTCGGGGTATACCTTGATTCAGGCGCCCCGGAATTCGGATTTGCCACACTTCGGCTCGTGAAAAATCCCGCAATGGGCGATGCACCATGCGGTTTTTATGATCCCAGCATGTTGTCCGCAAACATGGGAGCACGTGGGTGTGATGGCATGTGCCGTTAATATACTTGACGTGGGTGGGCTCGGGGCCGGAAAACCACTGCTTGGGAGGCTTAAAAAAGCCTAACTTCGCCGTACAGTGTCCGATTCGAGCAAACTAAGTTGCAAGTGGAAGCCCTTCCCCCAAATAAGTATAATTTTTCAAATTAATTTACGCCTACCGGCCGGTTTTCACGTCAAACCCGCCGTCCGATGTCATCCAAGCCCTCGTACAGCCAAATAAAGCTTTCAGGGTTTCAAAATCTGCCACATTCGCGCGGGGCTAGCAACCCCTAGACAAGTGGTACCCGCATACCCGCTCCGCTAATACGCTCAACAATCAGCGCTCTATATTTCTTTTATTCACGGCGTTGCCCGTTTCATGCCCCATGATGGCATGGTGCCGTGCCCTTTGCCGCCGGCCAGATGAAGGCCCGTACTAGGGTACTTTGAAAGCTCCCCGCCATTTTCACGCCCGGCGATGCGCAAGTTTTTAAGGCCAACGATCCGCGCGCTAGGGTGCTTACACTCCAAGTCAACTGCCCCTCAAGCGCAATAGGCCCCCAGCTCGTGCTCCTTGGTGGTATTTCCGGGCACGTGGCAAGAAAAAACAGTGCACACGACATGCCATTCTCGGTGTCGCCGCTTTGTAGACGGCCGGGCGCAACACAGTCGGCGGATACTAATGAAATTGTGCAAACATGCTGAGAACCCAGTGTCGAGTAGTCTCCCGGCTTGTCGCGGCACTACGTGTGCCGAGCCACGCATAGAGGCGTGCATAACCTGCACATGCACGAATTTCGGCCCGCAAAATATGGGCAGAAAATCCAACGTGGGTGCCCACAATAATTGGGGCGTGCCGGTAAAGGTGCTCACGTCAGTGAACAACGCGCCGTGGTGTGCTGTTCGAAAATCATTATTCTACCCCCCAATCGAGTTGCATGGCCATCGCGGCAGTGCGTGGCGGGTAATTGAATACGTGCCGCTAGTAACGGACTTTATGGGAAGAGTGTATATGTATGTAAGCAAGTGTCCCTGATGAAGCCAAATTCTAAATACTCCACGCTAAATTTGAAATACTCCGGCAAAGTGCAAAATCAGCTAGGTCCAACTTCCATCCATGTGTGTCCATTTGTAATCAATATCTCGTTCTAGGCTCTATTCTGGGGTTCTGCTCTAACATGGGTGTAACACGTCCAACAAGTGTCCGCGTCACGTTCTATCTCAGCTCGATCCGAAATCTACCGTCCAGATCGTGGTAATATGCGTCGTCCATGTCGCCAAAATGCCCACTTGTCGCTAGCAATCAGCTCCAAGGATGTCCAACTGATCGTTGTTGCATGTCACGCTAGCGATACAAATACGGGTACATGTACTCTCGAAGTTGATTCGTAGCCCAAAGTTCGACAGGTTGTCGGTCGCTAGCGGAGGAGCGGCTAGTTGAGGAGGCGGCGATCCTCATGATCAGCCGCTCCCGGAAAGCCATGTACGGAGGGCATTTTTGGAAACTAAACTAATGTCCGTACCCGGCGTCGAACCAGTTGGGAAGCAGCACCAGGGCAGGGCGCTCATTGGCATACTGCCACGTCGACATGCTACATCTCCGGGGGGGAGGAGTACGCTTGGGCGACACGGAGGTTGGTCGCGACGGGGGGGCGACACGATTTGGCGACGACGACCCTCCGGGTCGGCACCGCCGGAAAACCCCACACGGAGGGTTTTGACTAGTTTCCGTGCACCTGCGCCCCGAAGGATCCGGCTACGGTGACCAGCCCCCCCCCCCCCCCCCCCCCTTGTCGACACCCACCACCCTGAGAGCCCTATATACAACGAGTGTGGGCCCGGGTGAGCGCGGAGGCCCCCGCTCAAGAACATGCCTCTCGGTGGACGCGCGATCAAAGGGGGAGGGTACGGGCGCATGTCGGACTACCAAACAGGTACCCGGGTACCAAACAGAGGAAAAAACGGGGAAAATCTAGGGGCATAGGCAAGAGCCTCAGTTTTTTCCTTTGTTTGTGTGTCTTGGTCCCCCCACCTGCCCTCGAGGTGACGGGGGATCTCGACATGGAGGAACGTCGCGTCGGTGGGCGCGGCAACGACCTTGGGGCGGGGCCACGGGATGTGGCGGCGGGATCGACGAGCGACCACGTGAGGAGGGGTTTTCTGCCAGCCTTTCCCCTCCTATCTTCGGCAAGACCGAAGTCACGCGGGCGCTAGATTGGGCTAGCCCGTCGTCTTGCCTGAACGCCGACCGACCTAGGCCGGTCGACACCCCGGTTCGGCGGGAGCGGGCCGTGCATCGTGAAGGTCGAGCAGCAGTTTAGTTTTGCATTTCTTGACAAGTGGATTTATCATTAGATATCTTTTTATTGATTAAAAAAATTAACGTTGTAACTGCTTAGGCGGGGGGGGGGGGGGGAGGGGGCTGTGGCAATTGCTGCGATTGCTTGCAGTTTTTGTAACTCCCGAGGAACGTCGACACACAGTGAAGCTAGGTGTGTCGATAGGTGTACTTGGTCGAAGAGACCCGGTCTAAACTTACTCGTAAGTCCTGTATGGCTGAGTATAGAGGGCCGATACATGGTTGCCGGTCCAGTTTGCCGGTTCGCTATAAACAATTTCAATTTCAATTTCAATATGCTTAAGTACACTGTAGCTATTATCTTGCCCAAGTACTCATTGTTGCACTGCCTTACAATAGTTCTGTGCGTGCCCGCTTGTGCCGGCTGGCCGGGCCATCCGTTGCCTTGCCGGTCACCAGCCTTCTATGTCCACTCCCAGTCCCCCCACAGTTGGCCCCCTTGCGGATCCGGCTCAACTTTCCCGTGTAACTATCATGCTTCCTCTATCGAACACTTGTCCATGGTTCTAAAATGTTGTATAGAAGCATGTTACCTGGCACACACTGATGCAAAGACGTCCGACATACACACACGCGCGCGCACACACACACACACACACACACCCTCTCTCGCTTTTGAGTTTCTGAATTATTAATTTTTGACACACACTGACGCAAAGACGTCCAACACAAACACATACACACACACACACACACACACACACACACACACACTCTCTCTCTCTCTCTCTCTCTCTCTCTCTCTCTCTCTCTCTCTCTCTCTCTCTCTCTCTCTCTCTCTCTCTCTCTCTCTCTCTTTGAAATTGAAATTTAAATTGTTTACAACAATACCTGTAAAACCGGCTGCTGTCTCTGGCCCCCCCCCTGCGTGTGCCTAGTGGACTTATTTAGCTAGGGGCTAGATCGTGAACCACTAATCCCAACCTCTCCAATGGTAGTGACGATACCGTCTAAAACATACCCGTATCCAGGTATTTATCATTTTCTGAACTTTACTAATTTTTTTGGATACAATATGAAATATAAAATGTCGCTAGTCTCCACGATACGCGGCCTGCTCAAGCCGCTGCGGGGTCGCTGATCAGCAAGGCTGTTCAGCTTGAGCTGGTCGAGGCGAACCTGCCTAACCTCGGCTGCTGTGCGACTCCGGTCGTGCCGGAGCTTGGGGGGAAAGGCAAGTGAAAAACCCCCATCGCATAGGTCGTCGTCTGTCCCGCCTTGATCCGTGCTCAACCCCGCCCGAGGTATTAGCCGCTCCTCCCGACGCAGCTCGCCACCTAGCCGAGTCTTCTCTCCTCCTTCGGGGGCTGAGAAGAGGAAATAACTAGGTTGCAGACGGTGTCCGGTTGGCTCTCCTGCCCCCGAGCCAGATTTTCTCCTGTCCCCTGTCCTTTTTCCGTCTGTTTCCAACACCTATCTGATCGCGCGGTGGCCGTCCATATCCTCCCCCGGTAGTTTACGTTGTTAGGGGGCCGCCTTTACGAGCAGTGTGTCGGTACGATAACCCTAGGCACACTGCCTGAGGCAGCCTATCGATAACCGGGTACCGACTAGGGAAGGGGCTGGAAGAACACATGGATTGAGTCGCCGGTCCTCAAAAGATGGTGGGTACGGGAATTTTTCGAAAAAACCCCCGTACCGGGCTTTTCCGGCGGCGGGCGATCCCAAGGACCGCCGCCGCCATACCGTGCCGCTCCTCCGGATGCGACCCACCTCCGTCCTTCGTAGCATCAGGCCTCGCCCCCAAGGGAGACCTAAGGCTCTCGCCGGGCTGGCGACTGCTAGCGAGCGCCGTGCCCTAGCGTTGCTTCCCAGCTGTCCGCCGCGAGCTCCAACACCCTCGTCCCTCCGCTGATCCGTCCGTAACCTTCTTCGCCAAAAAATATTTCGCAAACGCCGCCCCCGCCCCATCGTCGGGAGAGTATCTACGAGTATTTAGTTGCGGAAATGACATATCGGACTGACCGAGCGGGAGATTCCTGTGCCGGTGTCCGGATATTATGTTTTTCCAAAACCCTCCGTACATGGCTTCCCGACAGCTGCTGATCCCGCGGATCGCAGCTGTCGGTACCTCATTTAGCCCCCTACCATGCCAGGCCTGGTACGGCTACAGGGTTACCAGCGCCCACCGCGTGGAGGTAGAGGTAGGTGCCGACGGGCCTGCGAGCGCACCCCCCTCCGGGGCCGCCGTCGCTGCGCCGCCGGCGGGCGCCACACACACACACACACACACACACACACACACACACACACACACACACACACGCATTCGAGTCTCTGAATTATCAAATTTTCGTATCGTTAATTTTCAAGTTTCTGAATTATTAATTTTTGACACACACTGACGCAAAGACGTCCAACACACACACACACACACACACACACACACACACACACACACACACACACACACACACACACACACACACACACACACGAAGACGTAAACGCCCCCCCCCCCCACACACACACGCGCGCGCGCGCCCCACGCAAACGCACACACGCACACACACACACACACACACACACACACACACACACACACACACACGCATTCGAGTCTCTGAATTATCAAATTTTCGTATCGTTAATTTTCGAGTTTATGAATTATTAATTTTTGACACACATTGACGCAAAGACGTCCACACACACACACACACACACACACACACACACACACACACACACACACACACACACACACACACACACACACACACACACACACACACACACACGCACACACATAAACGCCCACACACGCCCCCCCCCCCACACACACACGCGCGCGCCCCACGCAAACGCACACACGCACGCACACACACACACACACACACACACACACACACACACACACACACACACACAATTTTCTAAAGTTTTCGCTGGGTTGAAGAATGACAAGACAAAACTGCAAGCTGACGCCGCCATCAGCAGTGTGAGTAGATTCATGACGCAGTCTCAATGATTTGCATTCACGGTTGATATGTATATGTCTTCACAGTTTGTCTTTCTTCTGTAGTACGACACAATACACTATTGTTTCTTATGTGTGGTGTCCGTAACACAGGTCTGGGAGAATCCTATTTTCTGTGCAGTAAAGTGAAAGGCTGCGACTGATGTTGATGAAGGCACTGATGAGCAAACGGGTATGTACTCCATGAATGATGGCGACTATCACCGCCAATTGCATGCACTGGCAGGTTGGAAACATGATAAGGCGCCAACCCAGAAGCTGGCGCGGGTCGGTTCGCCGAGCGAATGAGTCCGAAGAGATTCGGAGTGCGCTTATTGCATGATGAAGCGGCGGAGCCGGGTGTTACGAGTGCTATCACTGCTTAGTTCACTTAAGGCGGCGGATGTCGTCTTCAGGATTTGCGGCATTCTACATCTCATGCAACAACGCTATGATAGTCTTCATGCCATTGGTGAGGAGGAGGAGGAGGACGACGAGCTGGTGTAGGATATCCTTGCTGAGGTAGGACAATATGAGTAGGACTGAGGACAACATTATAGAAAATCTCTGGAGCACGCGCCAATCTGCCGAGTCATAGCGAAGAGGCGCGTTGGGCGGTCAGTTCAAGCGCGCATGGTAAAATCAAATACCACCAAAAAGAACCTACACTTCATTATAAAGAAATATGATTTCGTTTACTATACGCGATCTCGCGCCGGCCGCAACATCTGTGATTATGCGCATCGTCCGACCGCACTTCAACAAACTCTTCCTGCCGACCCGGGGCACCACTGCACCTCCCACTCGGCCCAGGCTAAAATCATTGCGTAAGACACATGTTCGCCAAACGGTTCGACAAGAGGTGTCGCAACGACCACATGCCGCGCTGTGCTGCAGTTCGGCTGGGGCCACTGTCGGCTTGAGTATCGACTCACCCGCGGCAAGTTGCACCCGCTCATCACGTCGAAACTTACTATTCTACCGCTAGAACTTCATGAAACATGTTGAAAAAGTCATGTTCATTAGTATGTAGCTGTTTTCACCGCGGCGTTTTTTTTGTCGAAATCTTTTGTGCGCGTGATAGTTTTGTTTTCGACAGCACTCACTGTGTGCATTCCCTGTGCGTGTCCTACGCGGCACGTTTAATTGTTTTCTGGTATCCGCTGAGGTGGCCCAGCAGGACTCCGTTGCAGCACTCAAGACTATGAAATTTTGTCAATCGTCAAACATGCACTTTCTTCGGCGGCAAGCCCAGCGGCGTGGGAATAAGTTCCTCAGAGGCAAGGAACGTGGTATTGCTGTATTTTGCACTTTCAGCAAAGCTATCGAGTCACCCGGTAAGTTAGACCCGCTCATCATGTCAGGGCTAGAGAGACTTCCTGAAACTTCCTCTCTATGTTTGTACATGTAAGTGTACGCGCGCGCGAGTGTATGTGTGTGTGTGTGTGTGTGTGTGTGTGTGTGTGTGTGTGTGTGTGTGTGTGTGTGTGTGTGTGTGTGTGTGTGTGTGTGTGTATTTGTTCGTGTGTGTGTGTGTGTGTGTCTCTTTCTCTGCGTATGTATATGTGTGTGTGTGCGCGCGCGCGCGTTTTTGTGTGTATTTGTGCAGTAACAATAGGAGCAGCAATAATATATGTTTAAATAGGAAAATGAAATAATAAAGAACAACGATAGCTAGACAAGGGCGAGCAGTTGCAGCAACGACACAGACAACTTGCATATTTTGCCTGTCGTTGCGGTTATGATACATGTGCGTGCGTGCGCGCGCGCGCGCGCGCGTGTGTGTGTGTGTGTGTGTGTGTGTGTGTGCGCGCGTATGCACGCGTGTGTATGTATCTCTCTATGTGTATATCTGTGTGTGCACGCGCGCGTTTGTGTGTGTATGCATACATCAACAACAACATTGCAGCAGCATACCATATGTTGTAGGAGAAACATAAAATAAATATAGAACAACGATAGCTATACAAGTCAGAGCAGATGCAGCAACGATACAAACAACTTTTATATTTTCCCTGTCGTTGTGTCTATGATACCGGTGCGTGCGTGTGTGTGTGCATGTGCATTTGTGTGTGTATCTTGCATAAGCTACATGAAACACAAGCATCGATTATTTAACAGGTAGACGTTGGAGCAAGAGCACTAGCCTTTACTTCCTGAAAACATTTTTGAGGTATAATGTGTATATGGTTATTATTGAAGTTGTTTGTCAAGTCGCTGTGTGTGCGTGATGGTGATGATGGCCTGTCTCAGACAGCACCTATTGTGTGCGTGTGCTGCGCGGCGTGTGTTTTTGAAGTATCTGCTGAGCTGCAGTATCGGGCAGACAGTCGCTCAGGAAACCGATGCTGCACCACACGCTACTCAACTTCGGCCAGCTTCGCAGAGGTTCAGTCTGGGACGTCCTGCTGAGCGGAATTGCGATGGGTGTTTCAGAAGTAACGAACGGGGTGTTGCTTTTCCCGTTGTAGGCGATATTACCGATTCCCTTGCAAGTCCCACCCGCTCATCGCGTCACAGCATGAGAAACTATCGCTCTTGTTTCGAAAACGTTTCTTAGGTTAATCAAGGAAGCTGTCCGCTGCATGAATGGTAAAACCGCTCATTTCTCGCGTGTGGATGATTCCAGTAGAGCGGATGCTGAACTTGTAACATTTGTTTTGCATTCGGTGTTGTCTACCGAATGTATGAATTTTGCAACCTGCATATTTGACTGCGAAAGCGGTGGTTGCAAACTATCACTTTCACATGCAAACTATTACATTATGGCATGGATTAAGATTTCCCGGTGATGAAGCACAGTGCCCAAGGGTGGTGTGCCCCTTAAGCACACATGTGAACACACAAAATACGGGCACTGTGCGGCGGAGGGTTTTGCCAAGTTGTAAGGGACAGAATTGGATTAAGTAAAATCAGATTCCTCCGACTGTAATTCATTTTGTTCCAATACATTGGTTCTCACTTTGTGTCTCAGAATGCATTCGAACTCGATAATTCGACCGAGATTCGACTGAGTCGATCATATTACTCAAATTCATTCGCGAGTGTGGTCGGGAAATTTCAATTCATCTTGCTAACTGCCTTTCAAAGTATCCGCTAAGACAGGGACACACTCGTACAATATTTTACTCGTCTCACCTTATACGTTGAAAAAGGTCTATTTGCTTCAATTTTTAAAAATATAGGTTAGGGAAATTTCGGGTTGGAAAAATAGATTCGAAAGTATGGATTCCCCCCAAAAAGGTCGAATCCACGCCCTGCTGACTATAGGCCGGAGCGACCGTTACTTGAATGCCCTGGGCCATGGCATCAGCAACTATGACGTATAGTTGTGTTGCTATTGCTGCGCGGTGTTTTTGCTTGGGGGGGGGGGGGGGGGGTTGAATTATTATACTCATGCATGCCCTGTTGTTGGGCACTTGAATACACATACTCGTGTAGGCTGCAGATAGAATAAACATTTGGTGTTACATAAGTAGGCGCCCACCATGTGCAAGAAATAATATGCAATACGGTGTACCTTTTCCATGCACTGTCGCACTTTCCAGCACACTGTCGCACTTGTACACACTCACACACACACACACACACACACACACACACACACACACACACACACACACACACACACACACACTTCCTCTCTTGTTTCTCTCTCTCTCTCTCTCTCTCTCTCTCTCTCTCTCTCTCTCTCTCTCTCTCTCTCTCTCTCTCTCTCTCTCTCTCTCTCTCTCTCCCCCTCCCCCCCCCCCCTCTCTCTCTCTCTCTCCCTCTCCCTCTCACTGACGCACTTGAACACGCACCCACATACACACACACACACACACACACACACACACACACACACACACACACACACACACACACACACACACACACACACACACACACACACACACACAAGTCTAAATATGAGGCGCCCGCCGGCAGCGCAGCGGCGAGGGCTCCGGAGGGAGGTGCTCTCGCCGGCCTATCGTCACATGCCAGCACCTCCACGCGGTGGACGTTGGTAACCATGTAGCCGTGCCATGCTTTGTGCGGTAAGGGGCTAAACGATGTACCGGCAGCTGCGATCCGCGGAATCTGCAGTTGTCGGGAAGCCATATACGGTTGGTTTTGGAAAATCTGTACACCAACAAATATCCCGCTCGGGGCGTCCGATATGTTTCTTCACCGCTGAATCCTCATAGATACTCTCCCGACAAGTGGGCGGGGGCCCACAATCTGTACACCAACAAATATCCCGCTCGGGGCGTCCGATATGTTTCTTCACCGCTGAATCCTCATAGATATTCTCCCGACAAGTGGGCGGGGGCGGTGTCTGCGAAAAATGTTTTTTGCGAAAGGGGGTATGGACGGATCAGCGGTGGGATGCGGGTGTTGGAGGTGGCAGCGGGCAGCCGGGAAGTAACGTCATGGCAAGGCGCTGGCTAGCAGTCGTCGAAGCCTGTGAGTTTCGAGTCTCCCCTGTGGGCGAGGCTAGAAGCTACGCGGGACGGAGGAGGGTCGCAGGCTCGCAGCCGGAGGAGCGACACGGTATGGCCGCTGATGTTCACAAGATCGACCACCGCCAGAAAAACCCGGTATGGAGGATTTTTGGATAAGTTATTTCCAACCCGATACCTTTTGATGAGTGGCGACTCTATCAGCGGGTACTCTCCCCCAGTCGGTACCCAACTATCGGCATGCTGCCTAAGCCAGAGTGCCTAGGGTTATCGCAACGGCACTCTGCTTGTAGAGGCGCCCCCATGAAAGCGCAAACCATTGGGGGAGAGTACGGGCGGATTTCACACGATCAAATACGTGTTGGAATCAAACGGAGACGGTAAGGGGACATGAGAAAATCTGGCGTGGAGGCAGTAGCGCCTGCTAGACACCGTTTGCAGTTATGTACCTCCTCTCTCCCCAGCCCCCGGAGGGGTAGGGAAGTCTAGGCTGGGAGGCGAGCAGCGATGGGAGGTACAACGATATCTCGGACGGGTGAGCACGTGGATCGGGACGGGACCGTCGACGACCCGTGCGAGAGGGTTTTCCGCATGCCTTTCTCCCCTAGCTCCGCACGACCAGAGTCGCACAAGAGAACAAGTCAAGTAGGCCCGTCGCGACGAGCGCAAGCTGATCAACTAAGAAGTTTAGCGCCCTCGCAACAGCTAGAGCAGACTACGCATCGTGGAAACTAGCGATAAATTTATTTTTTATAACTAGTGTACATTTATTCTTCACGCATGATTTTAACGGTATTGTTCCTGCCATTGGAGAGGTTGGAATTAGTGGATTCATGGCGTATATCCTACGATTAGAAATGTACTCTAGAAGGCTTGATCACATGGGCGCCCGATGAGTAGACGACAACATCAATTAACTCGGTGATCGTTGTAAACAATTTTTTATTTTCTAAATGTGAAACTGCC
>JAPMLY010002699.1:0-52175 GCA_026401115.1 Tetraselmis chui
GGCGGGCAAGCGATAAGTTGTCGAATTTGGCCAAAATTGCAGCCGCCACTCGTATTGCGATATTTTGAGGTATGGATGGTATCGATACGAGTTTATTGCGGTCTCGGGTCTCGACGACCAAAGCATACAGACAGAAAATATGGCGATATCTGTGACGGAGAATGGGCTGTGATACGAGCATACCCATGCTAACGGGGGGGGCGGGGGCGGGGAACACGTCGCTGTAATTGAGTGGTGAATAAGCTAAACCTATGCAAAGTGCGGAGCGCACGATCGACCGTACGTGATGCTGGTATAGTCCAACAACGTGCGGATTGTGGGACTGTCGGTGCAACCCTCACATACAGTGAGAGCGAGGAGTGCAGCACTAAAATGAAAGGGACACAGCGTGAAGGACCGCGTGACAATAGCATATATACACGACGCGGCAAAGTAATACCTTGACAATTTGCGGACTGGTTGCCTTTATGGCTGTGTTCTCGTAACTTTCGAATGAAGGGCTGGTGAGGAGTTGCTTGCACGGACTGCAGCAGGTCGTCTGTCTGACTGACTCCTACAAATGCGAAGGTTCAGGGGGACGGTAGGGCAACCACGGAGGTCTGGTGGCATAAGCGAAATAGGCACTATACTACAGGAACAGACCTATGCAGTACTATAGCGCCATGCACAGTCAGACATGGATGCTGTACGATGTGAACCTACTACGCCATCATCGCCGCTAAATTAATGGCAAGGGTACCAATGACAATACCGCCGTACAAGGTAGATTTTGGAATCCATACAGCGTTTATCCCCCCTTCCTGCTTTACCAATGGAGAGACATTAGAGGGCTAGTAGAAAAAAAATCAAAATCTTTCGCGGATGGTGGCTGAGTTCACCAAAAAAAAATCGAAAGATAATCCTTAGCAGTAACTTAACTCCTTAGTAATGTAAATTTTTCTGACCGTACATGCAAAATACAGTCACCGGCTGTCGGCGTGCATGTGGTGCCACGTCGCTATTTTCTTAACGAAATATATATAGAAGGCGGCGGGAGCCCCGGGTACCAGAATAATTGAAAAACAAATTTCTTACAAGAAGGTGCAGTGGAAAATGTAAATCACGAATCATATATATTATTAATAAGGGAAAAAGGAAGGCCAAAGCTCGAGGACCAGGGAGGCAAGCCACAGCATCGGGACTGCCCTCCTGCAAAGCATCGCGAAGATAGGATCCTGTATAAAACCTCAACAACGACTGTGGCGGGGCAGGTGGTGAGGAGCTAGGGTGCTAATCCACCGGTTTCCTAAGGCCTCACCGCTTGCCCCTCCACAGTCGTTGTCGCGCATTATTCGCCATCTACTAGGATGTAAGTGGCATTTAGGCAACGGAACTCCCGTTAGCCTATCAGATGGCATCCCTAGTGAGTCGTGTGGGTACAACAATGGACGCATCGGCGAGCCGGGACGCGTTCTTTGTGCTCGTTTTCAATGCTTTAAAGCCTTCTCACGCGATGATGGCGTCTTTGCTTCTCATAAAGCAACGGCGGGAGCATGTTACCGCAACCCTCCACGAGACTATCTTCCAGTCGGTGCATCGCTGCCGGCCGGACCATTTCTTCCGTATTTGAAAGCGGGCGCTATGCGCTCCGGACAACATGTGATATGCACTAGTACCCGACACGGCTTCGACGGCTTGCATGTTGCAATAGAGCACACCGCACGCGGAAGTTCTTCCACGCACGCGAGGCGGCATGCGCAGCCATGCTGTAATATTATTTTTCAGCGATAATAGATAGCGCGAGGTAAGCGAGTGATGTGGTGGGACTGATCTCCGAGCGCGTGCTTTGTCGCACTTGTGTTGAAATTGGGGACACATGGCGATATGCTCATATACCGCTGCCGGTATCATTATATCGATAGTGTTCAGTAGGCTTAGCTTTTCTCAAGGCGTTCAGAAAAAATTACACTTGCGCCATTTTTACGAACAACCGCACAATATGACGTATGTCCGAAGTGTTGAGGGTGCACACGTAATTCGCGGAGTTCCGTGTATCGTTCAACGCTGTGCTAGCCCCTTAATTAATTGGTTATCCTCGTACGCGCGCTCGCGCAGCCTCCGCGCCGGCTTCGAGCTGGGCCGCGGCCCGCGGGTACTAGCCCGCCTAGACAGCTCGCATTGCGCATGTTGTTGAAGTATCGCTAGTGTAAACCATCCTCGGGGCAAGCAAACGTCGCCCCACAACAAAGCTTCAACCCATGGAAATACTAGAGTAGAGACGCACTAGGAGGCACCACATATAGCCATCCCGCCACTTCTTGTCGCCGCAATGCTTCCGAAACGCAGCCTCTCGGCGCTCTGTTTTCGCGGCCTCTACCTTGATATGTTGTCGGAAATCCCGCCGCACGATCAAGTGGACGACACCGGGCTACACGTCGCGCTTTCTCTCGCTGCTATTGGGTTGGGTTCGACGGAAGGAGAGCTAGCAATCGCGTACCAACTATTGATAGCCTATTCCACCGTATAGGGAGAAGGCATCATCCCGATGGCATGCGCGTCTCCCGCATATTGTGCAATGCTACACTTCCACAACCGCCGGCCATAACCGCAAGCTTAGCCCGTTGGGTGTGGCAACGCTGAGCTTTATATATAGTAGTTCGGCGTTGGGATAATAGCAAGTTCCGTGCTATTTTACGACTTAGCCAGCCGGCCTTCGACATGGTCGTTGCGAAGCGGGAAGAGTCGGGATGGTACGGGACAACGAGTGCCGCAATAAGAGGCTTCTCGTTCCCTTGTGGTTTAAATATGTTGTGGCTATACACCACTTAGAATACGGTGGGACTTTCTACCAAACTGCGGGACACTGCGGCTTGTCGTCGAATACAGTCAGGTCAAACGTGTACGAGGTATGTCGTGGCATATTTGTGTCTTTTGGCAGGCCTTCATGCGCGCCCCTCGGCCGGAGGAGGTGGATAAGTCGATGAAGCGCTTTGCTAGGCGGCGCGGTACCTTAAACGTCGGTTTGGCTATCGACGGAACTCACGTACCATGATGCCATGAATACATCGATGTTTAATGAGGATGCTGAAACTCAATCTCGTCGACTGAAACTGGCCTTGCTCTAGCCGTGTCTTCTTCAGCGCCGCGAGCTACCGGTGCGCGGGTGCGGCAGTTTTGTTTCTTTTTTTGCTTCCGACAAGACGGCCGCGGCGACCATTTTGTCTCGATGCGGCAGTGGTGACACGTGCGATTAGCGCTTGCGAGTCTGCTTACTCCCCTTACTCAAGCTGGCACTCATCGCTGGCGGCGGTAAAAGACTTTGGGAGGTGGTTCTGAATTGGGCCTCGAGGCGAGAAGGGTTGCTAGAAAACGGGCTCTTGGGTGAGGTTGAAGCCTTCGACCGAGGCGTGCTCGTCTCCTCTCGCACTGCCTTTCGACAAGCGACAAGAGCGGCAAAAGTAACCGAGGTGCACCTGTTAGCATTAGCATCCCGTTGCATAGTACTTATGTACAAGGTAGCTATTTGTCATTCTAGTACTTAATGTTATGCTATTAGCGGTACTCTATTCCCTATTAGTGGCGGTCGGCCGGCCATGCCGGTGCCTTCGCCGGCCGCCATCTCTCTCCACTCACTCCTCTAGTCACCACAGCCGGCCCCCCTGTGGGGCCGGCACAACCTCCGTGTAACTATCCGTTCCCAACTCTAACAGGTTATGGGCCCTCCACCAAGTTACACTAGAGAAGAGCGTGTGTAAAGCGCTCGGCGCCACGCTAGTCCTACCTACTCCCACGTAAAAAAGAGTAGAGCGTGTGTAAAGCGCTCGGCGCCACGTTAGTAATTCATCGTCCCACACACCCCACGCTTCGCCTTCGAGCTAGTTGCCCGCGGCTGTCCTACCATCTCCCACGTAAAAAGGAGAAGAACGTGTGTAAAGCGCCCGGCGCCACGTTCGCCCCACCCAGCTTTCTGTCTCACCTAGCCTTCAGCCTACCGATGCTCTCGACCGGATCTGGTTTTTCAGACCGACCCGCGAAAATTCGGCCCGTGCGTACTTTAATTAGTATTGTTATTGTTTTTTCCCGAGGCAATGCCCCAATGCTCACCTTACTTAGCGAGGAGCTTAACTGTCCCACGGCGAAAAGGGGGAGTCAACACGAGCGCCCGTCTATTTTTTTGCGTGCCTACACGCTCCTAACGGTCTTGTTGGCTGTGCTTCTTCCTCGCCGGTCGCTCTCATGCGTCGGCTAATTCCCCCGTGGACAGTTTTTCCCGCTACATGTCAGAATAGTACATTACGCAGTACATTTGGAACTGCTTCATATCGGCAACTCGCCGGTAGCGGCACGTTCTTGTGAGCGCATGTCGCTACACCTACCCGGCCGGAGACACACGCTACAAGCACTACACCTTCTACCAAGATGACACCTTCCTCAACGCAAGCTAGGACGACGTCAAGACCTCGGCTACCTTGAGGGGGGGTGCTAGCACTAGCATCCCGTTGCATAGTACTTATGTACAAGGTAGCTATTTGTCATTCTAGTACTTAGTGTTATGCTATTAGCGGTACTCTATTCCCTATTAGTGGCGGTCGGCCGGCCCTGCCGGTGCCTTCGCCGGCCGCCACCTCTCTCCACTCACTCCTCTAGTCACCACAGCCGGCCCCCATGTGGGGCCGGCACAACCTCCGTGTAACTATCCGTTCCCAACTCTAACAGCACCTCGTCCAGCGTGTTGCTAAAGTCATTGGGAAAAGTGGTATGGCATAGGTGGTGTAAAAGATTGCCATGGCACACGGCGCACTCAACAAGGTCGAGGTTAGCACATTGTTGCGCGACGCAATAAGTTCCGTAGATTCCCATGCGACGTTGTCCGCCAGAGCCGCCCGACTTCGCAAGCTCCAAGCCTTTTTAGCGGACATTGTGAATATTGCGGGGCAATAGTTGTGTTAATGGCCGGCAGACGTGCTTGGCGGCTTCGACAAGGGGGTTCATAGCGGCTTAGACGTAGCGAAGGGTATGCATGGGCGGATGAGAGTAGAATGGAGTACGGAGATGTGCGAGACAGACGTTCATCAAATCCGGGAAGAATGTGGGACAGCGAAAACCACGTGGAAACTAGAAACCGCGTCATAGCGGAGATGATAGAAGTACTGCTGATCTAGAAAGAGGGGGGGCGGGGGGGGGGGGGTCACAGAGCATTTTTTCTTTTTGGTGATTAGATTTAATAAATATTAAACTGATATTATTCTATAACGATACCACGTACCACGTTGTACGAGTAAACTACAAAGATCGAGGGTGCAACTATTGTAGTACATCATTACGAGTACATGTACGTCCACAGTTATCGGTTATCTGTGAACGTTATTTGTGAATGTGTAAAGTGACCTAATGTAGGCAAGCGATATACAAGCAGCAGTCCTGCGGGCTGATGCGCACTTTTTCTGTAACTATCACACACAACGACTCGTCGCCTGCTCTAGCCGACTCACCCTTGCACTCACCCATGCTCCGATAACATGTTATGGGCCCTCATACGGTTTATTAAGCCTCACACACGCAACCAGCGCGGTGAAAACGTTGAAAAACGCAGGAGTAAGAAAACTGAAACACGCGTTTCATGCATGTCTTATCGGAAGCAGCCCCGGCGGCGGCGCCCATCACAAGGAGCAGCGGTCGACCGCCCCACCCGGAAGCCTCTGGATCAACTCCCGGTAAAGAACATGTCGCTCCCCCACTACTATGGACTCTACACTGGTTAGCATACGCTCTGAGACAGTAGAGCTAATAGATACAGCTATAGAACGGTCCCGAGCGACCACACACGAGCTTATTTTGTCACAGTTTTAGCAGCTTAGTGCCAACCTAGGGCTGCATCGCGGGCAGCCACCGCCGCCGACACCGGCCAACGATGGCACACAAAATCAAGACGACCGTAATACTACCCATGTTTACGATGCTAGCCCTTATCCATTCGACGACGCACCACCGTCACGACCCGGCCAGTTTGACGACAACAACCTTAGTCGATCTTTGCGTACACAAGGACCAACTTTCACGGTCGACAGCCAATTTCAGGACTTCCGTAGAGAACAAATTGATTTCCTGCGAGCAGTTAGCCCTGCCTTTCCTGAGCTGCTAGAGGGGGCACCCCCTCCGACGGTGCTGTTAGCACAGCCTATCGCAATTTTCAGCATGAAATGTTCGGCTACCTTCGTGTCGTTATGAAACATCCCACCGCGGCTATGGCCATGTCCAACTTTCAGCGTGATCCCTCTTTTACGACACGAATGTCGCCAGGCTCAGATGCCTGGCGTGCGCTCATTGATTTATTTGATCAGAGGGGCATTGGCCGAACAGTTAGCTTGCTTACAAGATTAATAGAACCTCAAGGAGACATAGAAAATATCGACGCTTACTTACAACGTATGCTACACTGTTACCGGCGCCCGCCGGCGGCGCAGCGGCGGCGGCCCCGGAGAGGGGTGCGCTCGCATGCCCGTCGGCACCTACCTCTACCTCCACGCGGTGGGCGTTGGTAACCATGTAGCCGTGCCAGGCCTGGCACGGTAGGGGGCTAAACGAGGTACCGACAGCTGCGATCCGCGGGATCAGTAGCTGTCGGGAAGCACGGTACGGAGGGTTTTGGAAAAACATAATATCCGTACACCGGCACAGAGATCTCCCGCTCGGCCAATCCGATGTGTCTTTTCCGCGACTAAATACTCGCAGATACTCTCCAGACGATGTGGCGGGGGCGGCGTTTGCGAAATATTTTTGGCGAAGAAGGGTGCGGACGGATCGGCGGAGGGACGAGGGTGTTGGAGCTGGCGGCGGACAGATGGGAAGCAGCGCTAGGGAACGGCGCTCGCTAGCAGTCGCCAGCCCTGCGAGAGCCTTAAGTCTCCCCTGGGGGCGAGGCCTAATGCTGCGCAGGACGGAGGTGGGTCGCAGCCGGAGGAGCGGCACGGTCTGGCGGCGGCGGTCCTTAGGATCACCCGCCGCCGGAAAAGCCCGGTACGGGGGGTTTTTGGAAAAATTCCCGTACCCACCATCTTTTGAGGACATGCGACTCGATCCCTGTGTTCTTCCAACCCCTTCCCTAGTCGGTACCCGGTTATCGATAGGCTGCCTCAGGCAGTGTGCCTAGGGCTATCGTAACGGCACACTGCTCATTAAGGCGGCCCCCTAACAACATAAACCACCGGGGGAGGGTAAGGACGGCCATAGCTCGGTCAGATAGGTGTTGGAAACATACGGAACAAGGACATGGGACATGAGAAAATCTGGCTCGAAGGCAGGAGAGCCAGCCGGGCACCGCCTGCAACCTAGTTATTTTCTCTTCTCAGCCCCCGAAGGAGGAGAAAAGACTCGGCTAGGTGGCGCGCTGCGTCGGGAGGTGCAGCTAATACCTCGGACGGGGTTGAGCACGGATCGAGGCGGAACCGACGACGACCTGAACGAGGGGGGTTTTTCACCTGCCTTCCCCCCCTGGCTCCGGCACGACCGGAGTCGCACATGAGCCGAGGTCAGGCATGTTCGACTCGACCAACTTAGGCTGAACAACCTTGCTGATCAGCGACACCGCAGCGGCTCGAGCTGGCCGCGTATCGTGGAGACTAGCGACACTTTTTTATTTCATATTGTATCCAAATAATTTACGTATAGATCAAAAAATAATAAATACCGGGTTACATGTATGTTTTGGACGGTATCGTCACTGCCAATGGAGAGGTTGGGATTAGCGGTTCACGGTGTACTCTAGCATATAAGTCCAAAAATAACTGGCGCTGTACGGGGGGGCCCAGAGGCAACAGCCGGTTTATAATGGTATTGTTGTAAACAATTTCATTTCATTTCATTGCTACATTGTTACCAATACATTAATGAAGACGAACAAATGGTTAATGGAAAGCTCTTAGTTGTTGCCACTCTTCATAACCTTAACAACAAGCTCTCTAGCGCCCGTGCAAGCAACATTGCTACCCTAGACGCCAGACAAAATGGTCAAGCCACAACATCGGTGCCAGTTACCGAGCTATGTACAATGCTCATCCAGCATCACTCCCTGACTCCCACACCTTCTTCCCTTGCCACCCACCGGCCACAACACGCCATGGGTTGTATGGCCCTAAGGCATTTAATTCCGATGTTGAGGCCGCGGCTGAGGAAGCATTAGCTGCGCGCGCAGACAACTCTGCGCCCAAGAGGGGGCCTCTTTCAGCACTAGCATCCCGTTGCATAGTACTTATGTACAAGGTAGCTATTTGTCATTCTAGTACTTAATGTTATGCTATTAGCGGTACTCTATTCCCTAGTTGTGGCGGTCGGCCGGCCCTGCCGGTGCCTTCGCCGGCTGCCATCTCTCTCTTCCCACTTCTCTAGTCACCACAGCCGGCCCCCCTTGGGGCCGGCACGACCTCCGTGTAACTATCCGTTCCCAACTCTAATAGGTTGTGGGCCCTCCACCAAGTTACACTAGAGAAGAGCGTGTGTAAAGCGCTCGGCGCCACGCTAGTCCTACCTACTCCCACGTAAAAAGAGAGTAGAGCGTGTATAAAGCGCTCGGCGCCACGTTAGTAATTCATCGTCTCACCGACCCAACGCTTCGCCTTCGAGCTAGTTGTCCGCGACTGTCCTACCATCTCCCACGTAAAAAGGAGAAGAACGTGTGTAAAGCGCCCGGCGCCACGTTCGCCCCACCCAGCTTTCAGTCTCACCTAGCCTTCAGCCTGCCGATGCTCTCGACCAAATCTAGTTTTTCAGACCGACCCGCAAAAATTCGGCCCGTGCGTACTTTATTTAGTATTGTTATTGTTTTTTTCCGAGGCAATGCCGCAACGCTCACCTTACTTGGCGAGGAGCTTAACTTTCCCACGGTGAAAAGGGGGAGTCAACACGAGCGCCCGTCTATGTTTTTTGCGTGCCTACACGCTCCTAACGGCCTTGTTGGCTGTGCTTCTTCCTCGCCGGTCGCTCTCATGCGTCGGCTAATTCTCTCGTTGACAGTTTTTCCCGCTACATGTCAGAGTAGTACATTACGCAGTACATTTTGAACCCCTTCATATCGGCAACTCGCCGGTAGCGGCACGTTCTTGTGAGCGCATGTCGCTACACCTACCCGGCTTGATGCACACGCTAAAGCGCTACACCTTCGACCAAGATGGCACCTTCCTCAACGCAAGCTAGGACGACATCAAGACCTCGGCTACCTTGAGGGGGGTGTTAGCACTAGCATCCCGTTGCATAGTACTTATGTACAAGGTAGCTATTTGTCATTCTAGTACTTAGTGTTATGCTATTAGCGGTACTCTATTCCCTAGTTGTGGCGGTCGGCCGGCCCTGCCGGTGCCTTCGCCGGCCGCCATCTCTCTCTTCTCACTTCTCTAGTCACCACAGCCGGCCCCCCTTGGGGCCGGCACGACCTCCGTGTAACTATCCGTTCCCAACTCTAACAGCCTCCCCCTTGCCGCCAGTGCTTTGAGGCGGGCATTCCTATGACAGACCGGTTTCATTGGCACCAAGACTGCCCTCTCTCCCCTGCAGCCACATCAACGACAACAACCATACGCTGCCCACCCTTCCGCCCCGTGCGGGCGCGGCCGCGGACCTCGCAGCCGAAGGGCTCGTTGGGGTCGTGGAGGACGTGGGTACTCCGCCCGTGACACCTCTCATGCTCCCCGTTCGGTCTCGCACACCAACATGCCAGTTCCAACCGGCGACCTTGCTTCCGCCGAATCTGCCCTCATGTCCTTCTTTGAATTAGATGAAGCGCCATCCATCAACATGGCTGCCTGCTTTCTTGCTAAATGGGGGCCACCCCCCGACACCACCGAACAATACGTCGTCTACCTCCCTGGCCAGCAGCTGCGCACCCTCGTCTACCACCTTCGCACAGAATTCCCGATGACAGATGACCTCTGTGCCAAGGGTTCCCCCCCTCGATGAGGATCATACGCGCTCACCGAGGCACTCCGTGGTCTTTATCACTACGATCTCATGACTCCTTTAGATGAACACATTGCCCTCACTAGGGCATCCGCCCCCCTCAATGACTGAGTGGATTGGCCCCAAACACGGCGCAACATTGCCGCTTCTCATGGGACACCCTTGCATGCCGGGCGCACTCAAACTACAGCGGCGTGGCTCTCGGGCATCATCCACAGCCGTACTCAACCCAACTACGGCAACCTTGTTGCCCTTCTTCCCGGCGTGCAACACCATCCCGACATGAACGAACACCTCCACCCGCAGATATCTAGCGTCACCCGTGGCATGCAGTCTAACCTCATCGACTCCCAAAACTGGTCGTATTGCCGGTCTACCACACCCTCCCTCTCCCCTTCACATGAACAGTTTCAGCTCAGTGGCATGTTGGACACATATTTTCATGCGCACGACCCCGATGCGTCCTCCTCCTCCGGCGAGTGCCCTCCTATTGCTTAACCATATTCTGAGTATGGCTCTTCCTCCGCATACAGCGTCTCCTTTTCTTCCACTCCTACCGCTCTCCGCTTTGTTGATGCCGGTGCCAACGTAAGCCTTGAAGCGCATCGCTCCGCCTTTCTTAAAGGCACCTACACCCGCCTTCGCAATCCCGTCCATGTCAGAGGACGTCCACATTCAAGGCTATGGCCTCGTTGAACTCCACCTAGCCTATCAAGATGGCCACATCCGCCAGATCCACATACGGGCTGCTCATGCCCCAAACATGGTCCAACGCGGCGCTCCGAGCATCATCTCTAAAGAGCAACTCCGCTAGAGACACAACATCAGCTTCCATTATCCTGCCGTTGGCGTGCCCACCGCCTCTGATGAACACGGGAGCTTCATCCTCGTCATGCATAATCAACTCCCTCACCTTCAAACCCTTCCGGGTAAGTTCACTTCCCTCATTGCTTATAAGGGGTCCGGCCCTACTTCTACTGACACCGCCACTTTGCGGCATCAACGCCTTAGTCACCGTGGCAGGGACACCATGACGCTCGCTCTACGCAGCGAAGACATCACATACGAGAAGTACGACAGCCACGTTCCGCTCTTGTCTTGTGAACCTTGCATTTTAGCGAAACTACACCATGCGGCTGTCAACACCAAACCAAGCACCAAAGCCATAGCTTGCTTTCACGCCTTCGGCTCTGATATCTTCGGCCCGCTCAAAGAGACCGGGCCGGGGGGAGCCAAATACCTGCTCGGTGTAATTGATCACTTCTCGAATTATATTTGGCTCCTTGCACTCCCGTCCAAAAAGGCAGTTGTTTCTACTCTTTCCTCTCTTCTCACTAACGTCCGGAACTTGCACTCTCGCCTATATCCACATCGTGCTTTCCGACCAACCATCAAGTTCGATTGTGATCCCAATTATCTCGATGTTGCCTGTCGCACCATGGTCTCGTCATTGGGTTTCACTGCTTAGTTCACGGCCCCGTATACACACAACCAACTCGCCAAAATGGAAAGTCAGTGGGGTTCTCTCGCGGACTCCGCCACTGCCATGATGCAACACGCTAGTTGCCCTTCAAAGTACTAGGGCCTTGCCATGCGCACGGCTGTTTGCCTTCGCAACGGACTTCCTACGCTTGCCGCCTCTGGTGGCTCGGGTGG
The DNA here is from genome assembly GCA_026401115.1 of Tetraselmis chui. Lineage (NCBI taxonomy): Eukaryota > Viridiplantae > Chlorophyta > Chlorodendrophyceae > Chlorodendrales > Chlorodendraceae > Tetraselmis > Tetraselmis chui. The sequence goes on from JAPMLY010002699.1 coordinate 11,584, forward strand.
CGTGCCCTACTGTGTTCTTCATGGCGCCCAGGCTGACCTGTCTCACCTCAAGGTTTTCGGATGCTCCGCATACCTCCGTTTGGAAGACCAATATCGAGGCAAGCTTTCCCCCAAGGCCCTTCGTGTATGTTCATCGGGTACTGCGACGACGGTCCTAGCTATTGGCTTCTCAACCTAGCCAATGGCAAACTCGTCCGATCCATCCACGTTGCTTTTGTTGAATCACAGCCCGCGCACGCTCCAGCAGCACCGCCGGTCGCATGTGGCACTGTTGTAAGTAATACCGTATACGTATTAGTTGCAAATAGCTACTGTAAGCTACTCTAGATATGATTAGTACATATCTAGATCGGACATACCGATAAACTGTTTGACTCGGTACAGAGCTGTCGCTAGGCTAAAGATCTCACACTTTTATTGTCCCGACACCACGCATGTAGGCTGGTTGTCCTGTTTGCGTGACTGTGACTGTAACTACGTTTGCGTGAGTTATCTTCCACACTAACCGTGTTTGGATGGTTTAATAGGATATGGGCCCTCGCCTCACGTCACTCACGCGCGACAACCTGGTTCGGCGAGCCGCGATCGACAGCTCTCCCGCAGAAGGCAAGTTTCTATAGACACCTAGTACTTTCACCTTGTAGTCGGCGGTATCGCCAGTATAAACTGCGATTTAAAACCCGCCACCACCCCTCTTAAGTCAGCTACTCGACGGCGATAGCCAGCCACCCACACCGACGCACTCGTCGTGTGTGGACAGGGTGCACGCATGTCCAAGCTCGAGAAAGGGGGGGCGCACTATCGGGTGACTACGCATCCACAGGTTGCACGACAGCCCTAGCTTACATTTTTATTTTTATATTATCTTAGCGACCTAGCCGCAGCGCTCCCCCTGTCCTGGCCTTTGCCTCAACTTGTGCCGCACATTGGGAGGAGGATACAAAAAATGTGCTTTGAGACACCCCGGGGCTATAGGCCGAGGGGTCGGCGGGCATCAGGCCGTCTCTCTGAAACCACTGTTAGGCACGAGTCCGGCTAGCGGTTTCTACCGCTGCCTGTTTTTTGTTCTGCATGTTTTTTATTTTGACGTGGCACTTCCTCAAAGACCACGTGGAGCAGGGAACCATCAAGTTGAGGTACCTCCCCACTGACCAAATGGTGGCTGACATGCTCACCAAACCCCTCCCAGGACCAACACTGGCAAGACACCGAAGTGCGATCCTTGGAAGACAAGACCCAATGCAACGCTTCATCCCGTAGCTACCTTCATGGGGAGTGTTGTAAGTAATACCGTATACGTATTAGTTGCAAATAGCTAATGTAAGCTACTCTAGATATGATTAGTACATGTCTAGATCGGACATACCGATAAACTGTTTGACTCGGTACAGAGCTGTCGCTAGGCTACAGCTCTCACACTTTTGTTGTCCCGACACCACGCATGTAGGCTGGTTGTCCTGTTTGCGTGACTGTGACTGTAACTACGTTTGCGTGAGTTATCTTCCACACTAACCGTGTTTGCATGGTTTAATAGGCACTTCTCAAGCCTCTCCACCAAACGGTTTCGAGCCTAGGGGGGCATCCAGTGCCAATCTCTCATGCGCGGGCACCACGCCGATCGCAGTCCCTACCCGTAACTCATTCTCAGCCCTCAAGGATGCTCCGGAGGATATATCCGACGACGCCGCAGCATACGATGCCTCGTCGCCCCACGCTGCCCGTGAGTCATCTTCATGCTTTGTCGCCGCTGCTTATGTTCAGCGGCTCAACAAGACAACCATAGTCTTTACGCAAAGCAAGCCTCCTCGGCCCGCACGACCTGCACCCCACTCCGTTAAGTCCGAGGGGCCGGCGGCCCCGACCGCAGAGTCCATGACATACCCTCCCGCGGCACACATCCCAGTACCGATCGACATCAAGCTTGCATTGAGCGGCAAGTACGCCGTTGCATGGCGCAAGGCCATACGGTCGGAACTTGCGGCACTGCACATCAAGGGGACATTCCGGATGGAAAACCTACCACTCGGACGTAACGCCATTGGCAACAAGGGGGTCTTCAAGGTGAAGGCCAAACCGGATGGCTCCGTCGATCGCTTCAAGGCGCGCCTTGTCGCCAAGGGATTCAGTCAACGAGCGGGAGTCGACTATTCAGAGACATTCTCTCCCGTCGTTAAGCTAAGCATTCTGCGCACGGTCCTCGCCATCGCCGCCAAACGAAACATGCACATGCACTCAGCGGATATCGAGACGACGTTTCTAAATGCCGACCTCCAAGAGGAGATTTACATGCGTCAGCCCATAGGGGCAGAGGATGGGACACCTCGGGTCATGCGCTTGCTTAAGAGCATCTACGGACTGAAACAAGCATCGCGTGAGTGGTACAAACTGTTCCATCGGACCCTATCTTCCCTTGGGCTCAAGCGAGCGACTTCGAGCACCAGCCCTTACACTATGAACCATCCAGTTCATGGTATATGCATTATTCTAGTATACGTGGCTGACCTTCTGATTGTCTGAGACTCACTCGAGTGGATCACATCCGCGAAGCGGGCCATCGGGGAACAATTCCGCATGACATGCTTTGGTGAGGCTAAGTTCATCCTCGGAATGGACATTGTCAAGAACCGGGAGGATGGCACCATCAGCATTTCCCAAGAACAATATATCAAGGAGATCTTAGAAAAGTACGACATGTTGGACAGCACACCCTCCAAGATACCCATGGCTCCCACGCACTACCGAGACGGAGAGGTCGCATCCGACCACCGGAATACGAGACTTTCCGTGCCATCCTCGGGTCAGTGAACTTCCTTTGCATGTGTACAAGACCGGACATTCCATTTGCGGTGAGCGTCATCAGCAGACGGCAAACCGCTCCCACGCAACTGCACATGAAGCAACTCAAACGACTGTTCCGCTACCTCAACGGAACAAGGCCAATGGGAATCACTTACGGACGGCCATCTCATGATAATGCGAACGACATCAAAGTGTTCTCGGACTCCGACTGGGCAGCAGACACGACTACGAGACGATCGCAGTCAAGAGAAGTAGTTGTGCTCAATGGTGGGGCGGTCAGCTGGACTTTCAAGCAACAAGAGGTAGTTGCTCTCTCCACCACGGAAGTGGAGTATGTGGCAGTGAGCCGGGCCGGTCAAAGTGCCGTACACTTCCGGCAACTCATGCGCGATGTCCACCAACGGCAACGCGGCCCCACGACAGTCTACGAAGACAACGAGGGAGCCGTAAAACTCGCCAACAATCCTATGGCTTCGAACAAAACGAAGCACATTCACATCATGCACCACTGCATTCGTGAACTCGTGGATGCAAAGACTGTCGCAGTTGTGTCGGTTGGCACGACTGACAGGTAGTTGGCGGATGGATTGACGAAAGCATTGCCGGAGCCGAAACACACCATGATCTTCAAGCGCTGCATGGGAGCGAAGCCAAGTCAAGAGTAGTTGTTTACATTACCGGCTAATGATCTACAAGGGCTATTGTAGTACATCATTATCAGTACATGCACGTCCACATTTATACGTTATTTGTGAATGTGTATAATGACCTCATGTAGGCAAGCGCTATACAAGCAGCAGTCCTACGGGGTGCTGCGCACCCTTTCTGTAACCATCACACACAGCGACTCGGCGCCTGCTCCAGCCGACTCAGCCATGCACTCACCCATGCTCCGATAACAGCAACTGTACGGGGATAATCCATTCATTATCTGTATTTCGGTCTAGGAAGGGGGGTTCTATTTATATCTATGAATGAATAAATCAGATGCACCGTTTAATTATGCTTATTACAGTACATTAATTAGAATGAAAGCAGTGGAATCCACCGGCACCAAAGGAGATTGATGCTCATAATCCTTAATACTTAAAAAAAAATTGAAGGAAAAAGCAGTGAAAGCCACCAAGCAAAAAGAAGAAAAGAGGAAAAGACTTAAGACCGTCATAATCCGTAATCCTTATACGCATACAGATGTTTCTTGAGGAAACAGCCAGTCTTATTTTGTTGAGCAGCATGTATTACGGTGCCATCTATTTTAGCGCCATGTCTGCGTCAGGTACGTTCGAGCTGCTGTGCGGCTGTGAGGCACTTGTTTCTTTTATACATCCCACCGGTGGGCCCATTTCCGGTCTCATCGGTTTTGAGCTATCGCTTGCGATTACACCGTGATCGCTATTACTTACTGTCGCGTATCATAATCGCACCCGGTAGGGTACCGTACCCGTGCCGCGGCATCTTAATCGGGTAGTTATTTATTCTATCGGCTCAGCATAGCATTTGTTAGATATGCCTTGAATTGAAAACTGAATAAAACTTTAAAAAACGTATAAAATAAAATAAAGCGGTATAAAATAAAATAAACATTCCTCGAGCGCGCTGACAATGCCACCCTAGATGTGGCGGCTGAGATATTGGGCCTTCCCGCATCTAGCCTACCCAGCAACACTCGCTCCGAGATGTCTCTTCCCATACGTTTCGGCGGCATGGGGGTGGGGGATTTGGCTGCCTTGGCGGATGCGGCCCATGTCGGAGCGGCCGGGTTGGCAGTGGGCTCAGCTATTCGTTTCCTTACAACACAAGACGCTCGCGTGCGCGGAGATTCCCAAGACGATGTTCCAATGGAGCCGACCATGTATGGACGGTTAGCGAGTGCTATGACCACAGCGGTGTCCCGTAGGCATGGTACACCGGACGGAGACGACGGCGATAACGAACCCATGTGGTCGTTAGAACTCGCTTCGTCGTGGGCGCGCTTGGACGCTGCGTGCGGTTCTCACGCTCTCGCCGAGTCTGCACCTTTGATAACCACAGCCTTAGCGATGCTCCCCCCGAAACGTCCAACGGTGGCTCGCGCCGGCTGCGTTGCCGAAGCCCGATCAAACAACGAGCAGATTGCCCAGTCCCTTGATGGCCTACCCTCGCTCGTCCCTCTTTCTGCGTTTGCCACGGACATCTTTCCAAAGCTACAAGCCGACATCAGTGAGCGTGTCAACTTGTTTCGCTTCGCGAAGCTCGCTCCCACGTTTTCCAACCGCGCTCGGCCGGAGTCTAGGCGTTTTCTATCTCGTCTCGGCCACGGCGCCCTTGCGTTTTTGGCTTCGGACCCGCCTACTTCGGGTCGCCTGGGCGAGCTCCGTGAAAAGTTCCCTGAGCACTACGACGCAGTTTTCCGCGTCGCGGTCTGTCGCATCTTCGGCCTACCCTCATCTCGCATCCTCTCTTCACTACGCTCCCCCACTGCTTGTGCTTCTTGCCATCTCTCGGTTCAAGCTATGCGGGGTGCGTTCTCGTCGGCGGGTGTTGACATGTCGGACGATGCGTGGGCCACTGCTTTTGCGGACCATTTGGCTCGCTGCGGCGGAGATGCTTCGGTCCACACCGCTCACTCTTGGTTAGTGACGGCCCTTGCGGAAATCATCTCCGAGGTTCGTGGCGCACTCGGGGTTGGCGTCGAGGTCCTCACAGATCCCACGATGTTAGTTCAACTCCCCAACGGCAACGACGGTCTCCCCGCGGATGTGGGTGTCTTGCACTATCACGGCATCCGAGGCTCAAAACTTGCCCTTGATGCCGTGGTTTCCGGTTTGTTCGGCGTGTCTAGCCCCCCGTCACCCGAAGTCGCTCTCCGCCGTGCTGAGAAGACCAAGTTCGAGAAGTACTCGGAGGGGTTGAGGAGTCGCCCCGACATCCGCTTCATTCCCTTTGCAGTCACGGAATTTGGTACTCTTGGCGGCCACGCCACGGCTTTCTTGACGGAGCTAGCCAAGCAGGCAGCCGCATCTAAAGGGATGCACGTGGGCAAGTTGTTGGCCTCCTGGCGTCGAAAGGTCTCTCTCGCCGTCCATGTTGCTCACGCCGTCCATGTTGTCCGCCGCTGCGGACGGCACGGAGGCCGCTTCTTCCTCGGCTGGGATGCCTTCTCCGGCCACGGCGCTCTTCACCCGCGCCATGGGCCGCAAGCGTCCCCGTGCTTCCTCGAGCGGCGCGTGAGGCGCCGCTTGTCGCCTCCACGTGTTGCATTCTCGGCGTGGCTTAAGAGTTTCCTTAGTATAATCTGCTAGGTTTATGCACAATGTAGTGCTTTCCTTTTGCTGTGCTTTGGATTCCGTGATCCTCTTGTCACTCTTGCCCTCTTGTTTCCCCTCCCACTTTCTCTGTCCGTGCTCATTTCGTTCTTGTCAAACATTTTTTACAATAAAATAAAGCGGTGGAGGCCGCCAAGCAAAAAGAAGCAATAAAGAATTCAAAAGAAAGGAGAGGAGCAAAGAAAACTTTCCTGTCCGTGTAGAAGATGATCACAGCAAACTGGATTACAGGAAAACGAGATAAGCACGGACAGGGAGAATGGGAGGGAAAACAAAAGGGCAAGAGTGACAAGAGGATCACGGAATCCAAAACTACTAGATGATTACAAGCACAAACTACTTTCCTGTATGTGCTCACATTATTGTTCTCCTTGTAAACCAGTACATAGGACTACAACAATTTACAGCTGCTCTTCATGGCACTCTGGGTTCCTATCTCCGCGACGCTTTTCAGGAGGGCAGTGCCGACGCTGTAGCATGCCTTCCTGTTCCTCGAGTCGGGCTTAGATTTTTCCCTCTCTTCTTCTTTTTGCTTGGTGGCCTCCACTGCTTTTTCTTGTAAGAAATTTTCCTACTACGTCAATATAACAATGTGTGATAACACTGGGTTCCCTGCCAGTCCCATATCCCGGGGGCGCAAAAAACAACAAAAAAACAATGTGTGATGAGTACTGTCCTGCTGTAACAGTACACTACAAGATACCGTACAGGTACCTGTACTCGTTGCTTATTTCACGCGTTTACAAAGAAGGGGGGGGGGTGGGGGGGGGGGGGGGGGGGAGGGGGGTGCACGTAACGAATTTGATCGGGGCCGTGTGTCCGTGGGCTTTCACCGACCGCGCCGGAAAAGCATAGCTAGCCTATGCACGCACATTCCAAATTTGTACCAAACTACGACATCACAACCCCCCCCCCCCCCGAACATCTCGCGGATCATTGCCCGGCTCCGAAACCAATGTGGTAGTTTGCTTGAGATCATGCTACTAAACAATTACTATGGCTAATGCAGAGAGAATTCATGAGGGTATATATGCTATACTAAAGTATATGATGCGGTTGAAGAAAAGAAAATGACGTTTGACTTGTCCCATCCCTCCCTTGTGCTTGCTTGAGTGGAAAAACTCCTTCCTAGTAAGATTGTACAATATTGAAATTGAAATTGATTAAAAACAATAGCAACGAAATGAGCTCGCTGTTGTCTTACGGCCATCAAATGCTCACCTATTTAGGACAATTATTAAGAGCAATGATTGAGCCGGGTGCTTTTGGACCATGTACACCTAACGACACATCTCTCCCCCTTGTGCGTGTGTGCCGTCGTTCCTCGGGAATTTTACGACTGTAAGCAACCACAGTAATTGCCAAAGTAACCCTGCCGAAGTAGTAATAGCAGAAATAATTATGTAATCAAGAAAATGCATATCTAGAAGTAAATCCATTTGTAATGAACGCAGAATGAATTCATTCTTTGAATCTTTAAAGATGTTGCTAGACCTTTTCGGTGCACGGCCCGCTCCCACCGAACATGGATGCCGATCGGCGCTCGAGAGGAACGACGGGCCTCACGCGTGACTTCAATCTTGCTCCCGCTTGACTTCGGTCTTGCCGAAGATAGGAGGAGAAAGGCTGGCGGAAAGCCCCTCCTCACGTATTCCTTGTCGACCCCACTGACGTATCCCGTGGCCCCGTCCCAAGGTCGTTGCCGCTCCTCCCGGCGCTACGTTCCTCCTCGTCAAGGTCCCCCGTCACCTCGATGGTAGGCGGGGGGGAGCGAGACGACCAGACAGGAAAAGCTAGCGCTTTTGCCGCCGCGCATGTGAGCCCCCCCCAACCCCCCCCCCTCATTTCCCGGTCTTTTCCCTTATTAGTACCCTCTTACCATATGGGCACTCCGTTCAACGATCGCATTCTCCTTCAACCGTTCGCGCGTCCGTCGAGCACCTTTGTTCCGAGTGCGAGCCTCCGCGCTTACCCGGGCTCGCACTCTCCAATATCATGCGTGCATGCAGATAGTAGGTAGCGGCATAGTAGGGCATGCTTACCGTAGCTAGATCCAACGAGCCGCAGGGTACGGGCACTTAATCCAAAACCCTCCATACATGGTTTGCCGGCGGCGGCTGATCATGATGATCGCGGCGGCAACACCACGCCGCTCCTCCCGTCCCGACACTTCTCCTCAAAGCGAGTGTCGTGTTGTCCCTCTTTGGGCCGGCTCGACGTCCACATGCTAGTCGACGGGTAGTGAGCGCCCTTCCCCGGCGCTGCTTCTCGGTTGTCCGCCGCCAGCTCCAACACCTCCCCCCCGCCGCCGATCCGCCCGTACCCTCCTCGCCAAAGATTATTTCACAAGTGCACTCCCGCCTCGTTATTGGGAGAGTATGTTATGTGAGTATCCATTATCCAATCGTGGAGAAACATATCGGACGGCCCGAGCGGGGATCTTAGCGTTGAGGTACGGATATTATGATTTTCAATACCATGAGTACATGGCATCCCGATAGTTGTTGATCACGCGAATCGCAGTTACAAGTATCTAGCTTACCCCCCTACCGTGCCATGAGTGGCACTTCTACATGGTTACGAGCGCCTACCGCATGGAGGTAGAGGTAGATGCCGACGGGCGTGAGAGCGCACTCCCGTCAGGGGCCGCCGCCGTTGCGCCGCCGGCGGGCGCGGATTGTACAAGAGCTAGTGACTTGAGCTATTATAGTGCCTTGTACAACTGCGAGTGTATAACTTCCATGGTGAGTGTGAAATTTGGCTAGAGGCGAGAACGCACGAGTCCTACTACGGACCATTTGTATTGTAACCACATCATTGTGCTCGCCACATTCGCGTCATGCAACTAGCGATGATTGAGCTGCTGTCTTGTATCGCTACTTTGTTTCTGGCTATGTGAGTATGTGGATGCCAATTTCAAACTCGACTCGACGCGCACAACACGGGGAGGTCGTAGTGTGGTTGGGCACATAACTTGCGAAAAATCTTTGTTTGGTGGTTTACAAGCACTTAATGTGTCTACACAAATCTCCACAAGTCCAGAAAAAAATGTGATCCGACGACTGAATATGACTTTGTGGCTGCCGAATTTTTCTAGATTGCATGTGGAACATCAAATGTTGGTAACTAATGCAAATGTTCATTTTCATTATACACAAATGGAAGGCTAAACCACAATTATGAAGAGGCGCTTTGAAAATATGAACGTGTTGAACCATATTTGGTTGAAATAGTATCTGAGCCGGGCAAATCCCTATGCAATTGACGCGAATCGCATTTTCTGTGACAAATCCCACACATGCAACACTCACCGCGAGGTTGTTCAAACGTTTCTTGCGTGTGCATCATTATTTATAAAAAAAAAATCAAATTTCAAGAACTGACGAGGTGTAGTTTGGTGGTAGACGCAAATTATGCCCTTGACACGTTACAATGAGAACCATGCCCACGATTGATCGCAAGAGGAGCCCATACCATGCGACGTCCTTGTACTATTGAAGCAAGCAGCGAGATAATAATCAGTGGATGTTATTTACGATTAAGATCAATGCCCATTTGCATTGGCAAAAGGGAAAACAATGGCTACATGGTACGTACTTACTACGCAACAAAGAAATGGCGTATCAATGAGCGTCATTCAATTTGAACAGCGATCTACTCAATTCAGATTCGCTCACCACTATGTCACAGGAGGGCGTAGATTTCCATTTGCCACTTTCTTGTCCACATTTGCCACATTTCCACATTTCCATTTGCCATTTTCTTGTCCACATTTGCCACGACACGCCTCGAATATGTCTTGGTGTCGCATGCTTAGTTATTAACATAAAACAGTGAAAAAGGGCGATTGGTGTTGATGATAACGCGAAAGAATCGAGGGTGCCCCTTATTATATACTACGCCTAAAAATTGATATTATGAAGCAATTCAGATAAAAACTCGAAAAAATCACTTTCGGATCATTATTGTTTGAAGTGCCTGGTTTTCAAAAAATTGTTTAACCATGCACGGTGCGTATGTTTGGGAGAGCTTCGCCTTTTGGTGGGCCCGGGTTACAGGGCTGCAGAGGGTTGTGCGGTGGATGGTGCTCAGCCTACGATGCTCATGTAGCAAATTCCCACCCCCGCAGCGAGAATGACGTACAGGAGGCCCTTTTCTAGCGGCGCGATCTCTTTGCCGTTGCGCGCCGAACTGACGAGCAGCATGAGGGGCGGGAAGATCATGGTGAGCAGCGTGCAGCAGACGCCGCCCACGAGGCCGAGCAGCTTGCCGAAGGACGGAATGCCGACGCCGACGGCAGCGGCGGCGATGACAAACAGAGTGCGGAGGGTGTAAACTGCCGCCGCGGGCAGCTCCTTCCCGGTGGCGTCCCTTTAGCAGCGCCTACAGGGAGGGAAGCAAAACAAACAAAGTAGAGAGTGAAAGCAAACGAAAGGGCTCTGCACTCGCTTTCGGAGTTTCCTATGCGCCGCGTGGAAATGGAACAAAGCGCAACATCTAATTTGACGGCTTTATCGAGAGGCGAGGCAAAACCTCAATAAATCAGTAAGGACAGATATCATAATGGCAAAGCAGCACTTCAGCCGTCTGCGTTCGCTCTCGATCAATAGACAATCATCAAGAAACAGCGGTCAACAAGGGCATAGCGCTACACAAACAGACACAAAAAGCAAATTATGGGCCGTTTGGCATTCGTGCGTGCAATATTACTGTCTATAAAAGGAGCGATGCATCTGTTTCATTTCCATGTATTTGCTACTAGCTAGAGGCCCATAGTTGTGCCTTAATGATGCCTTCATATTAATTTTGCCCCCCCCCCCCCCCCCCCCCCCCCCCCCCCCCCCCCCCACACACACACACACACACATTTTAGCAAACAAATGTAGTAGGTATTCGAAACGGAGAATAAAGCATAATGTCCCATGAACTAATGCAGCTGCTCATCAATGAGCTCAGAATAAGCCTCAAATCAAGAAAAGGGCAGGGATTAACAATTAGAATCGGGGTAAGCTAACCAGAATGTCAAAACCAGGCACATACATGCTGCTCGATATTGATACAGAAGACCCTTCAATAATCGACATTGGGGGGAAGAAAGTCGGGAGAGGACATAGGGTAGGCATTGAACACCGACACACATTTAAATCATCACGTCGCTACTCAAACATATGCGCAGGCGACACGCGGGTACGGTTCCTTTGAAAGTTCCCCTATTTCTTTTCTCTGTCATTGCCTTTGAATGATAAGCACGGAAAATTGAGTGAGGAAGAGACACAAGTGAAGCACTGAAAAATACGTGCCTGACTATTCATAAACCTTAGGATACTCATCAATCATTTATTTATTTTTCTTTTAAGGGGAAGGGACTAGGCTAGGCATGCAAGTGCCGTGGAGAACACACTTCCAAATTCACGGCATTAAGGATGTGCTTTGAAAAGAGGGAGCAATAACGTACAAATGCCCCAAAAAATAAAATCATTGCCGGAGAACGAAGTAAGAGAAACCGAAGATCGTCACCTCCCAACAAATTTCAAATAGTATAATGGTTCGTAATGCCGTCCTTTTTGCGTAGGGAAGGAAAGGGGGGGGGGAGGGGGAGAGGGGGGAGGCGCACCTCGAGGATCTGGAAGGCACCGCTGACAACGATGGGGAAGGTGCATAGCAGGTTGAGGCAGAGGAGGACCTTGACGCCGATCACGATGCCCTGACCGTGCAGCATCGCCAGCACCACGCTCTGTACCTCCGGCCCAAAGTACACCGCGCCGACGATGCCAAAGAGGCAGCAGATGACGGTGCTGAACGCAAAGCCGTTGGTGGCAGCCGCCAGGAAGCGCTCGGGCTTCGCCATGGAGGCTTCGATGGGAGGAAGAGTGAAGTGCACAAAGTACAGGAAGGCGACGGTGCCAAATGCCTGCCCAGCGCAGCTCTCAGCATGTCAGACCTCAGGCGAGTGTTTTCTTTTCTGTATATCTGATATGGAATGCCAGAATGTAATATATGATCTGCGTTCCATGCTCTCATGCGTGTGTGTATGTGTGTGGGGTGGCGGGGGGGGGGGGGGGGGAGGGGGGTCTGTGGGTGAATGCGTTCATGGATGCGCGAAAACGTTCAAGCCCGTATGTTCGCATGTGCGTCCGTGTGTGTGTGTGTTCGCATGTGCGTCCGTGTGTGTGCGTGTGTGTGTGTGTTGAGTGTATGTGTCCGCTTGCGTGCATGAGCTTTCGAGTGGGTGCGTGCGAGTGCGTGCGAGTGTGTGTGTGTGTGTGTGTGTACATGCATGCGGAATAGAATTCCTTACGCGTGCGCGTGTGTTGGGGGGGGGGGGGGGGAGGGAGGAGGTAACCGTGGATGAATGTGTTCGTGGATGCGTGTGAGAGGGCAAGCCTGTATGTTCGCATCCGTGCGCGCGCGCGCGCGTGTGTGTATGTGTGTGTGTGTGCGTGCGTGCGTATCTATGTTTGTGTGTCTAAGGAACGCAGAAAGATAAAGAGAGATAGACACACACACACAAACACAGAGAGACAGAAAGAGAGTGGGTGTGTGTGTGTATGAATGCGTGTGTGTGCATTTATGCTTGCATGCATAATAGGGTTTCCTGGCGCGCGCGTGCGTGTATCCGCTTGTGTGCATGGTCTTTCGACTGAGTGAGGGAGTGAAAGTGCGTGTGTGTGTGTGTGTGTGTGTGTGTATGTGCTTTTGTGTGAGTGTATATGTGTGCATGAGTGACTGACTGTGTGTGTGTGCATGTGAGTGTTTGTATGCGTGTGTTTAAGAAACGCATAAAGAGAAACAGAGAAAGACAGAGGTTGTTTGTGTGTGTGTGTCTGTTTGTGTGTATATGTGTTTTTGTGTGTGTGTGTGTGTATGTGCGTGTGTGTGTTAGTGTATGTGTATGTGTGCATTCATCCATGCATGCATAATAGGGTTTCCTGACGAGCACGCGCGCGCGTGTGTGTCGTCTTGTGTGTATGGGCATTCGAGTGTGTGTGTGTGGTTGGGGAGGGGGGGTGCATGTGTGTGTGTGTGTGTGTGTGTGTGTGCGGGTGTGTGTATGTGTGTGGCCGTCATTTTCGCATGCACTGAGAGATGGGAAGACAGGGGCGGTGGGTTGAGATGGGAGATGGAGTGGGGGGGGGGGGGGGGGGGGGGGGGGGGGAGTACCTGCCCGAAGCCTGCAAAGTTAACCTGCGGGATAGCGGCCAATTGAGGCGGCAGCTGGAGCGCGTACCACATAACAGCGGCCAGTCCCCCCAGGACGCTAATGTTCCCCAGCATACTGATGATACTGACTCCAGCCATATTGCGAATCCAGGCCAGCATAACCAGCAGCGGAGTAATGGCCCATACCAATGTGTTCTACACACCACAGGGCAGGCTAAGGGGTCAGTGTGGCGCAGAACCCAACTTAAAAGGGAAGACAGTGGTTCAGTTGTTCGCTTAAACCGAGTTCAGTTGCTCTAGGCAATGATGGTGGGTGTAAGCTATGAGAAGGGGGCCTGCTGAGGGTGGAGAGTGAAGAACAAGCACGTAAGCAGTACACAAACGGGTTTCAGAGTTTCATATGTAGAGCCCGCTGTTCATTTTCTTTCTGTAGATGTGAATGAGGCAAGGATGGCTGTGCAGAGGGCCACATTCTATGGAGGCTGTACTGGTGGGTCAAAGCGATGTGGGTGCTATAAAAGCGAGGGAGGGGATGCACCTGCGAGATGGCTGTCTCCATGATGGGGGGTTTCAGGATGGTGGCCAGTGTTGCGCCCACAAAGACCATGAAGGCAGAGCAGATGCCGAAGCAGCAGGTGAGGACGGTGGCTTCCGTCAGGCGGCCACCCATGGGACCCAGCGTGGCGGTGGCGAGGCCTGCGTAGGAGGAGGCGCGGGCGGCGAGCTCGGGTTTGGTGGCCAGCGCCACAGCACGCGCGCGCTGCATGAGGGAGATGCAGTAGACGCACAGCGCAGCGGAGATGACCATGTAGGCGGATGTGAATGCAACACCCGTCTTGGCGAAGGCCCAGGGCAATGCAAATGCTCCTGCGCCCAAGATAGACTTGGCCACGTTTGCAGCCGCCATCCCTTCGCTGATCCCCTGTGGCTCCTCCGCGGGCAGCTCACCCGCCGCCGCAGCGCTGCTATGCACCTTCAGCAGCTCGCCTCGTTCGCTGGGCAGCTCTGCGGGGCGGATGGCCAGCACCCCGCGGCGCTGGACCAGCCCAAAGCCTGGTGGTCTACTGGGAAGCTGTGCCATGGGCTGTCCCCGCTGAGTACGCGCACGTGTGATGACACATGGCCGCGTCGAAACCACCGCCCTCCCGACCGCTGCCGTGCTCATCATGACGACTGCGAAGATGCACGGGGCCGCCCTTTCTGCACACCATTCACGCACTGTTGAGAAACCAGGCCCACACGCAGACAACAAACCAAGAGCGACACATTCACAATCAGAATTGACTGACCTTAGCTGAACTCGGTCGCCTAATAACTCGTTCGACACTCTAACTTTCACACGATGGACGCCTTTCGAGTCCACTCAGCCAAACGCTGTGTTCCTAAACTCTCACATCAGACCACAATACGACTCCATGCGACATGGCGCTTGATGTAAACACACGCATGAGCGCCAGGACGGCGTCTTGCGAGCGCGGAAAACCGCTAGTTGACTTATTATTTATCTTCGCCGTCGCAACAAACCTAATTGCTACTGTACTACTCGGCAGTAGTACGACGGAACAGCAGGAAGTACGACGGAACAGCGGGAAGCATGTACGCGTTACACACATAGGCCTAGGATTTGCACTTGAGTTCCGGATTGCTTTGCTCTATTGTCGCTATGCGGTGAGTCGGAGCATTTTTGAGGCGTATCAGGGCTCGACGACGCAGCGGTGAGGTGGCGGCGGCGAGGTCGAGCGCGGCTGCTACATCTTGCCGACGAAATATATGAGGCGCCGGGTATGTATAAAGGGGGTAGATATAGGTAGGGAGGCTTACGGGGGGAAAGATCAAACGTGGCACGGTGTACCGCTCAGGTTCGAAGGGTGGAGGCACTTGAAGCTGAGGAGAAAGATTTTTTGGCGGTCGCGTTGATGGCGGGGAGTCGACTGATGAGCGCGCCCCGCTGGCAGAATCGACTGGCTCTCGCGGTCGCGCATATAAATAGCGCTACCATATGGCTGGATAGTACTGCAGGTCGCGCGCTGGCGCGCGCGTGGGGGTGCGGAGAGCGGAGTTCCCCTCCAGGGACGGATCGAAGCAAGAGTTTTTACAAAATTAAGTTAAGAAATGCAGTGGGGGGAGAAGTTGATAGAAGGAGAGAGGGAGAGAGGGGGAAGAAACCGTCACTTCCGTAACCATCAGCAACCTCTTTCCTTTCATACACACCGTCGGCGTTCGGTTGCACGCACGCATATGATTGTCCTTCGACAATAGGTCATGGGCCCTCGTAACTTACGAGTGTCATGCAGTTTCATCCTCGAACCCGTTATTTTTTTCTTCTTCGGCGTGCCATCATGGAGCCCCCGCCGCCGCCTCAAGCGTTCACATTGCCGCCGCCGCCGGGAGCCCCGACTCCGACGCCGCCGCCACACACGCCTACTCCAAGTCCGCTCCCCAATGGCTATTAGCCGACTACTAGCACACAACCTTCGACATGCTACTGCCATCCGGCTTACCACATTCACTTCGCCCCACCTTCTGCAATCCACACGCACGTTCACGATGCAATGCTGCAAAACATTGACTTTTTCGTTGCGGATGTATAACACGTCCTCGCCGGAGTGTCACAACCGCCGCCGCCCCTCCCATCAGCATACGGGACTCCATATCGTGGCCACAACTCCTCGGTAAACCCACCACAAGTAAGCGCAACACATTCCGACTTGCCTGAGGCCCGTGAGGATAGTCTGAGCAGGTGTGTGCGCTCTTACGCACCTAAGTTCCGTGAAGCAAAGGACTTCCGGTATATAGACGACGTTTAATGAGCCACTTACGCGCTCTTGACCCCATCTACCCCCGTCTACTCGAGGGTCCTCCTCCGCCAAGAGACGCTCATGTTAACCTGCACTACTAGTCTTCCCAACATCGTCTATATGAATATGGCTATGGAGGAATAATGAACGAATAATAATGGCTTCAACCCCAATTGAATAATGAACGAATATACGTCTATCTCCAGTGTGACGTTCGCGCCTTCGGCGAACTTAACGACGAGCTAGTCACTCCACACCCCTACATCTTTCACGAAAGTCTTCTCGTAGCCACGTCTCTGGCCACCCTCCACCAGGATCGTCGCTTGTGACAGCATCATCTCAGCCCTCGACGCACGCCTCAATAGTAGACCGGCTTCAACTATCCCCTTCGCACAGCTCAAAACTATGTTGGTTCAACTCCAACCACATGCACTTCCGGTTACCCCCCTCATTTCTGCGCCCAACATGGCACCCCCTTCCCATGCCCGCCCTTTTCCAATGCAAAATGCCATGCCCTTCGCTACTCTCCATAAGACGCGGACAAGGATGTTGCTGAAGCCAATGCGGTCGACTCCGCTTTTCCGTGTCGCATTTGTCAACACTATGGCAATTGCAAAATGTTCCATTTCCATCACTCATACCCACACCGACATCTAGGTCTACCATCCATGAGATGTGGTCTTGGTTCTCGTATTGGCACCTTTGCCCATGCCACAGTCATGGCCGTGGCTCACCGTCTGCTCCCCCTCATACGTCCTTGCCCATGCCGCTGCAAAAGATAGCTAGGATCCCACAAAGGCTCACGCCGCTCTCATGGACTACCTTGGTTTAGGGTCTAATCCCAGTATGGGCATGTTTGTTGGCCCACCTCCCGCCGACACCTCCACCGCATTTTCCACCTCCGTTCGACATTTTCCGGGTCATAACATCCACAATAGGATTGATGACATGGACTCCTTCTCTCTTCCCCCTCATCCCATGGCCCATCGCATCATCCAAGCAACCTTCTACGGTCTTCACACCCGCGATTTCTTCATGGCCTCCATCCATGACGGTCGTTTGGCTGACCCCCTGCTTGCCGAAGGCATCATTCAAGCCCATGTCCGTGTTTAGGTAAACATAGGCGCTAGTAAAGCCGCCGTCATCACCCTCACGGAGTCCCTCCATGGCATGATCCCCGTCAATCCCGACCACGCGTTTGTCCTCGTTTCCCACTTGTTCAAGATAGTCATTCCCCACCTTCGCCCCCGTCGTCGAGGTGGCCTCTTTCATTTCCTCCTTGACGCCACCCCCCCTTCCCCAACGTAGTGCTTTCACCCGCTAGTTTGACGACGAAATCTGGGCCATTCATGTCCTCCAATCTCTCATCCTTGATACCTACTACACTCACCTTTCTGTCAACGCGTACACTTGCGCCATTTACCGTATCTAACAACCTCGTTGTTTTCGACCTTTACTCTGGCTCCTGCCGCAATGACCCCTTCCAACATGCCCCGCCCTTGGACTACACGTGCCGCACGTTTTTTGCTGCCGTGATGAAGGCCACCCACACTCCCGATGTCGTCCCACCAAATGGCCTCCGGTTCATCGCCTCAGATGCAAATCTTTGCAACCCTTCCCAACCCGCTTTGGCCCTCGCGATTGTAAGTCCCTTCCCGTGCATGTCCTTATCAAAGGCATCGATGTCTCTCTCATTTGTTATAGTAATGTCACACACACTCTGTTTTATCACTTAGGCGACACCGTGACCATCTCCTTTCGCGTTGCGCACGCCACCGTTATGCTTTCTATAAGCGTCCCCGACATTTTGCGCAAGAACATCTTCGCTAGCATCATGGCATTAGTTTCGTATATCATGCCAAGTCTACGCCTACAACCTTCGATGACCATGGCCCGCTGCTCCTCATCATGCGCAATCAACTCCCTAACCTCCACAACCTCCCACATAAGTTTCCCTCCGCTGCCATCGCCCGTAGTGGCTAATCTCCTTGTTAGCACTATCATCCCGTTTGCCTAGTGCTTATGCACAAGGTAGCTATTTGTCATCCTACTACTTAGTGCTACGTTATTAGCGGTACTCTATTCCATATTACCGGCGGTCGGCCGGCCTTGCCGGTGCCTTCGCCGGCCGCAATCTCTCTCCTCTCACTTCTCTAGTCACCACAGCCGGCCCCCTTGAGGGGCCAACACGATTTACGCGTAACTATCCGTTCCCGGTTCCGATAAGTTATGGGCCCTCCACCAAGTTACACTAAAGAAGAGCGTGTGTAAAGCGCTCGGCGCCACGCTAGTCTACCTACTCCCACGTAAAAAAAAGTAGAGCGTTTGTAAAGCGCTCGGCGCCACGCTGGTAATTCATCGTCCAACCGACACCACGCTTCGCCTTCGAGTTGGTTGTCCGCGATTGTCCTACCATCTCCCACGTAAGAAGGGGAAGAGAGTGTATAAAGCGCCCGGCGCCGCGCTCGCCCCACCTTGCTTTTAATCTCATCTAGCCTTCAATATACCGATGCTCTCGACCGAATCTGGTTTTTTAAAACCGACCCGCGAAAATCGGCCCGTGCGTACTTAATAATTAGTATTGTTATTGTTTTTTTCCCGAGGCAACGCCGCAACGCTCACCGAACTGAGCGAGGAGCTAATCTTTCCCACGGCGAAAGGGGGGAGTGAACACGAGCAGCGCCCGTCTATGGTTTTGCGTGCTCACACGCTCCTAACAGCCTTATTGGCTTTGCTTCTTCCTCGCCGGTCGCTCTCATGCGCCGGCTAATTCGCCCGTGGACAGTTTTTCCCGCTACATGTCAGACTAGTACATTACGCAGTACCTTTGTAACCGCTTCATCATATCGGCAACTCGCCGGTAGCGGTACATTCCTGTGAGCAAATGTTGCTACACCTACCCGGCATGAGACACACGCTACAAGCACTACACCTTCGGCCAAGATGGCACCTTCCTCGACGCCAGTCAGGACGACGGGATGTCAAAACCTCGGCTACCTTGAGGGGGGGTGTTAGCACTAGCATCCCGTTGCCTAGTGCTTATGTACAAGGTAGCTATTTGTCATCCTAGTACTTAGTGCTACACTATTAGCGGTACTCTATTCCCTATTACTGGCGGTCGGCCGGCCCTGCCGGTGCCTTCGCCGGCCGCCATCTCTCTCCTCTCACTTCTCTAGTCACCACAGCCGGCCCCCTTGAGGGGCCAGCACGACCTACGTGTAACTATTCGTTCCCAATTCCGATACTCCTACCTCTACTGACGTCACTATGTGGCACAACCGCCTTTCGCCACCCCGACATGGACATCCCAAATATCATCCTCCGGTCGCCCTCCATCATTGGCGCGCGCTACGATGGCAATGTTCCCTTCTTTGCATGCGAGCCCTGCATCGTGTCCAAGCTCAACCATGCGATAGTCTCTACACCTATTGCTTGTTTTCAAGCCTTAATTCCTGAAATTTTTGGCCCCATCAAACACTAAGGCCCGGGTGGTGATTAGTGGCTTTTGGGTGCAATTGGCCATCTTTCGAACTATATATGGATTCATGCAAAACATGACGTAGGTTTGGCCTTCAATCACTCCTCATTGATATTAAGAACACACACACACACATACACACACACATACACACACACATACACACACACACACACACACACACACACACACACACACACACACACACACACGCACACACACACACACACACGCACACACACGCACACACACACACACACACACACACACACACACACACACACACACACACACACACACACACACACACACACACACGTCCATGGCTCTTCGCCCTTTGCCCCCACCATCAAGTTTGACTGCGACCCATACTTCCTCGACTCCTAATGTCGTTCAATGGTCATGTCTCTAGGTCTTCTAGACCGGTTTACAAAAACAATTAATCGCCATTAGCTCGCTAAAATGGAACGCCAACGGGGCACTATGTCATAATTTACTATAGCTATTATGCGGCTTAGCAATACCCCACCCTCCCATTTGGGGCTCGCCATGCGCACATTTGTGTACCTCCGCAACCGTTTGCCCACACTTGCTGAATTTGAGAAACATGCGGTGTACTCTACACTCTTATAACGGTCTAAAAGCTGACCTATCCCACCCCAAGTTTTTGGTTGCTCGGCCTACCTATGCATCAATGACGCCCACCGGTCCATAGCTTCGCCACCGGTCGACTCGTCCGCACCGTACACATGCCCTTTGTCGAGACCGTCCCTGCCCATTCGGCCACTCCCTCAGTCGATGCCGCCGTGGCCCTTCCCCCAACTCCACCTCAAGCGTCCTTCGCGATCCCCACCATCACCCCCTTGCTCCTTTATCCACCTCCCCGGCCGACGATGACACCGACGACGACACCTCCCCTCTCACCTCTCTGGCCCTCACTGGATCTTTCCCACACAAGAATAGAGCCTCCACATCTAGTTTATGTAGCTGCCCGCGTCCAACGAGAGGGGCGCAATGGCACCACGGTTCACAAACATAACCTTCCCTGCGTTCTCCTCACACCCCCTTTGATTCCACTAACCCCCTCCCATATCCACATGCAGCCCACGCCCCGGTTCCCGTGGACTTCAAACACGCCGTCTCCAGTAAATACGCCTAGCAGTGGAAGGCCGCCATCCGATCTGAACTTTCCTCCCTACACGACAAGAGCATCTCCCGCATGGCCACTTAACCCGTCGGTCGACACGCCAATAGCAAAAACTGGGTGTTTAAGGTGAAGTCCAATCCAAATGGGTTCGTCAATCGCTTCAAGGCTCGGCTAGTTGGCAAAGTGAAGTGATGTCACCGCCGTTGCTAATCTAGACACCGTCATCCCACCCCCGCCTTTGCTCTCCCCCTGCCACGCATAGCCGCTACTACCCTTTGGCTACCTAACTAAGGCGTCACTAGATTTTGGAGTAGAGTTTGAACCGACTTTGGTCGATAGCTATTGAGGAGATTGCCTCCGCAGTGAGAGGATGACCTGTACACGCAAGCGACGTAACTTTCGGAGCGGCGCCGCGCTCCCAAGTGACATATAATTCAAAAGAAATAAATTTAAATTTCAGTCTGTACCACACTTTTCATTGTACACGTACTGTACCACACTTTCTCCCGCGGCACTAGCACCGCACCTACCGTTAGCGACCACCCATGATGGCTCGGAGGCACGCGATGGCGGAAGAATCCTACCATTATCGCTAGCATTTTAATAGCGCCACCGTTTGCCTCTAACCGTATATACCCGCACCGTGTCATGCTTCGCGCGCACCGGTCAATTCAACGACGGGAGCGCGCCAACCCACCCGGCCACCCGCACTTCAACGCTCTACTCCAATACTTCGTCCAACAAGCGACTGCCTCATTATTATTCACCAAGTATCTACCCATGCATCCTCAAGAAGCACATGTTGCGACCTTTCATTATTTCTTCCGTCAATTTAGGCAAGACTCCCAAAGACCGCGTCGGGAGTAGGCGCCGGCCGGTGGCCCGCAACGTAGCGGCGGGCGCCGCCGCGCGGGTAACTGATCATTTCCGTCGTCCCCAAATCGAGCACAATACAGTAAATGGTATTCCAGTTCCTAGGAGCTTGCTTGAGGCCATACAATGATTTCTTCAACAAGCACACTCGCTCCTCTCCATTGATGTCGTTGTGACGGAATCCTTCCGGCTGCCTTATGTAGAATTCCTCCTCGACATCGGCCTCCAAGAATGCCGTCACCACATCAAGCTGCTCCACCTCCCAATCATTATAAGCAACAAGCGCGGGCAACGTTCGAATACAAATCACCCTCACTGTGGGAGCGAAGGTCTCATGGTAGTCCACACCCTTCTCCTGAGTAAACCCGCGAGCCAAAAGTCTTGCTTTGTACCTCGCAACGTGCCCATTGGCATCGCGCTTTAGCTTGAACACCCACTTGAAATCTACGAGTTTGCGACCGGCAGGACAAGGGACCAATGTCCAGGTTTTCCGAGATACAAGTGAGTCGTACTCGCTCTTGATAGCTGCCTCCCACTCCCCCGATTGGGGACTCCTCAGCGCTTGCTTGTATGACACAGGCTCTTGAACAGTCGGGGTGTTGGCTGAATTAATAGCCGCGGTACTTCCCGCGGTCCATCCATCTCCCGAAGCGCCCGCTGAACGGAGATTATACCTTGGACTGGGTACGCATTGCTGTGGTGCGGCAGTTGATCGAAGATTATACCTTGGACGTGGAATCTCCCCCGAATGCATGTCCCGTTCATCTTCCATCGACCCGGAATGTTGCATCGACTCTCGTAGCGGCGACTCCCCCGAAGATGTATCCTGCTCTTCGCTACACATGGTGCGCGGGATGCTGTCCTCTTCATCATCAGTGCGTTGCTCCGCATTGCTCTCCCCCATGGAGAGGACTGTAGCCTCATCGAACACCACGTTACGGCTGCTCACCACCCGACGAGTAGCAGGATTGTACACCAACCACGCCGGTGATTCGGAAGCGTAGCCCACAAAGACACCCTTCCACGCGCGCGATCGTCAAGTTTGCGGCGTTGATACTTGTCAACGTGGACATAGGCCGGACAGCCGAAGACCCGCCTGGAGCTCAAATCAGCCCGTCTACCGGTCGCCAAGGTGAAAGGTACACCGCCGGCTCCGCTACTATGCACACGATTGCGGACATGCACCGCAGCGGCCATTGCTAGAGCCCAATACGATTTAGGCAGCGCGGCTTGCCGGATCATTGACTGCGCCATCGGGACCAATGTCCCCCACTGCCGCTCAATCCGGCCATGTTGCCAATGCGTATAAGGAGCAGTGATCTTCACGGTGATCTTGAACTCATCCAAGAGGTTTCGGAAGGCAGCACCTAAGAACACCGTATCATTGTTCACCAGAAGACGACGAACCGTGTCCCCAAGAGAACGGATGGTAGTCAACATGCGACGGAACGAGGCGGGGGATTAATCTTTTGAGCGGACCGCATCATGCAGCATGAAACGGCTCCGGAAATCAACCGCACACAAGCTGTACCGCCATCCTCCCAAGGATGGAACACTGATAGGACCGCAGAAGTCTAAGCCGAGGACCTCAAAGACACCAACGTTCCGGTCAGCCGGCTCACGCGAGATACGGCGGACTTGCGACTTACACACATCACATGCCTCAGAGAAGCCCAACTTCTTCGACGCAGAAAACGCCACACCCTCCACCTAAGTGGCCAACAGCCCGTCCAATTGCGACTCGCCAAGGTGACCGAGTCGGGAGTGCCACAACCGTTTTTCCAATGGCGCAGTGGCGACCGAAGCGGTAGGATTCGACGAAGCAACCCGCGCCGGCAACCACACCAACAAATGCGCGCGCTCCAACGGAACCACCACGCCACCACCATGACCGGCATGAAGACGAAGGTGGTCCACGGGATCAGCTAACACCACAGAATGACCTTGTCGCCGAGGTTGGGTGAGGACGAAAAGCCGATAGTAAGACCACGACGCGCGACGGGATAGCTCAGGAACGTGGAGCACATTTTTTTGCATGGCAAGAATCTCCTCTCCATCTTCAGCCTTCATGATGATGCGGACCGAGCCCACGCCGACAGCGCGGGCGCTAATGCCCTTTACCCAAAGCCGGTCAGTGAGCGCTCGATACTCACAGAAGTCACGGCGCACACTAGTCATGTGATGGCTAGCGCCGCTGTCGGCCAACCACATCCACGTTTCCCCATCGCGCTCGAATATGTGCCGAGCCTCGGAGAATGGCCTCGCAGGGGTGGCCGTCACGTCCATGACCGCCGGAAAAGCAACCGGGGAGTCCACCTGCGCAGAGTTACCTCCGGTGTTGTTGTCCGGGCACTCGGACCTGCGATGGCCCTGTTGTAAGTAATACCGTATACGTATTAGTTGCAGATAGCTACTGTAAGCTACTCTAGATATGATTAGTACATGTCTAGATCGGACATACCGATAAACTGTTTGACTCGGTACAGAGCTGTCGCTAGGCTACATCTCTCTCACTTCTGTTGTCCCGACACCACGCATGTAGGCAGGTTGTCGCCGTAACTGTTCCGTTTGCGGGACTGTGACTGTAACTACGTTTGCGTACGTTATCTTCCACACTAACTGTGTTTGCATGGTTCAATAGGTTATGGGCCCTCCACGCTTCCACTGCTTCCACGCTTCCACGCTTCAACCGGTCCATGAAGATGTCGGTCCCCGTCATGTGCCCGACCACGGACTTTAAGCAATGGAAGAGGACCTTCCTTAATTTCCTCTCCATCAAGGCCGCATACCTCATTCCACAGCTGGCCATCCGCGACTCCGGCGTCTGGCTCGACGAACAAGCGCAACACTACGCCTACACGTTGCTTCTCCATGCAGCCAGCGCGAATAAGCGCGCTGACCAAGCGATGAAATGCGTTTCTCCAGCACGCCCTGACTGCGCCGCTGCCGCGTGGGACATCCTTTGTGAACGCCTCGATTGTCGGTCTTTTGCTCGCTCCTTGTCCCTCCTGGACAACCTGACGGTCAAACAGCGCCCTGGTCAGTCACTCAGTGACTATGTCCACTACATGCGCCAGACCTTTGACGACTACAACGACACATGCCAATTGGTTGATGGCTCCGTTGCCATCCACCCCCACCACCTCGGTCTCCTCATGCTGCGCGGTATCTCCAGCAGCGGCCCACACGGTCAGGCGAAGCAATGCGTCATCAACGCCTTTGACACGGACTACATCATGTCGGCTGATGAAGTGATGGCCAGCATTCTCCACCTTGCGCACAACATGGACGACGACCCTGCTCCGGACACACCCGCTCCGGCCATACCACCCCCTCCCATCTCCGCGTTCGTCGCTGCGGGCCGCGGCTCGCACAACGGTCGAGGCCCACCACACCGTCACCCTCGCGGCCATCGACCCAACAAGTGTGGCGTTTGTGGCAGCCTCAACCATCTCATGTCAGCCTGCATTGCCACGGATGACGCTATCCTTAAGTGGAATCTCGCCAAGCGTAGGCTGACAGTCCGGAAGTACGGCTCCGCCGACGGCACCCCCTCTGCTCACGCTGCGTTGCTGAGCGACGTCCCTGCCGACGACGCCCCCGCCGATGACACCGACTGCCTACCCACCCTCGAGGACTGCGCTGATGACTACGCTGACGACGAGGTGAGTGTCCCATTCAGCTCTGTGGCATTCTCCTCTTCCCTCGCCCCGGGTCGTAACCTGTCAAAGTTTTGAGTCGTTGATTCCGCCTGCTCGATTAACCTCACTGCGTTCCGAGATGACTTCGTGAAATTCACGCCCCCCTCCGCTCCCTCTCGCGTGGGCGGTGTCGGCGTTGACGTTAAGGGCAGTGGCTCAGTGCGGATTTCTGTCAGACTTGCCTCTGGCCAACTCATTCACCGCACTGTGTATGCACTCTACACCCCTGACCTATCATCTCGCTCCGCACAACGTATCGGCAGACTACTTAGTGTCAGCTGGATGCAAACTCATAGCGGCTGTGAATTCATATTCCCCTCCAACTCTGACACTGGTTTGCTTTTGGTACCCACAGGCATGGGTGTGCTAGAACCGTCCGGAAACGGTCTCTACCTCCTTCCCCACCAGCCAAACCTCCCTTCAAGCCCATCCGCACCGGCGGCACTTGACCCCTCCCCTCAGGTTGCCCTTATGGCCCAGTGTGATCCCGTCCTATGGCACCGTCGATATGGCCACCTCAACATGCAAAGCCTTCATGCCCAGCATACTCACGGTGTTCCGACTAGCCATGTGTTAACTAGCGCTGTAACCAAAGTTTCTTGCGACTCTTGCTTACTTCACAAAGCCACAGCTGCACCACGCAACACAACCGCTTGCGCGAAGCCATCCCACCCCCTCCTCAACCTGTCCGCAGACCTCTGGGGCCCGGTCAATGTCCCCTCCCCACATGGCCTCCGTTACTGCTTGCTCGTCATCGACCACCACACCAACTACATGTGGGTGCGGTTCCTTAAGTCTAAAGACGACGCATGTTCGGAATTGGAAACCATCCTCTTGGACATCAAACACCTGCATGCCCGCCATCACTCCCAGACGGGCGCGTTCGCACCGGTCCTCAAGTTTGACTCAGACTCTGTGTTTGAAGCTGCTCTCACTCGCCGAATGTGCGCACACCTCGGCGTCGGGGTACAGTTCCCTGCCCCATACGCCCACCACATGCTCGGCAAGGCCGAACGTCCCTGGCGCACTATCCGGGACAATGCATCGGCGATGCTCCACAACATGGCCGTTCCCAACTCCATGTGGTCGTGTGCTGTCAGCACTGTTGTGTACCTTCGCAACCGCACGTACAGTCGCTCGGTCGGACCTAATGGGGGCGTCCCCCTCACACTCCTTACGTCGTCGGTGCCCAACGCCTCCAAGTTCCGCGTCGTCGGCTGCGCCGTTTTCGCCAAGGTCCCCGACAAACAACGTCGGAAACTCAGTGAACAAGCATTTCGCGGCGTCATGGTGGGCTATCCCCCTGATGCACCCGGGTATCGTGTCTACAATCCGGAAACGCGTCGTATCACCACCTCCGTACATGTTGTCTTCCAAGAAGACACCCCAGGCTTCGACACTCAACCCTCCGTCGACTCGACCATCACCGACTCTTCGGACGACGTACCCGCAGACTCACCCATGTCCCACCCCATTGACCTCACATTACCCACACCCCTACCCCCCCCGGCAGCCTCTCGCCATGCTCGGCTCCGCTCCCACCCCATTCGCTACGGCGATATGGTTGCCCACTTGTCCGACTACTCACCAACCCTCGTAACGGCGTGTTGTGATCCTGAACAAGGCCAAGCTCAAGAGGACATCTTTGAGCACCCTCACGTCCCCGACCTTGTCACTTGTCCCCCACACACACCTGCCGGCACGTCCCCTACTGCCATCGCCCTCCTCTCCGCCCGAGAGTGTGTGGAACCAAAATCCTGCCGGGCTGCACTGGACAGCGCCCAAGCCCCCCAATGGCAAGCCGCTATGCAACATGAGTATTCCTCCCTCATCAGCAACGGCACGTGGGACCTTGTGGACCTCCCCCCCGGCCGCATGGTCGTTAACAACATGTGGATCTTCAAAGTCAAGTCGGATACATCCGGCGACGTCTCCCGCTTCAAAGCGCGGTTCGTCGCCTAAGGGTGCAGCCAACGCGTTGGACTGGACTACACGGAGACCTTCTCCCCGGTCATCCGCATGGCCAGCCTGCGTCTCTTCCTAACCATCGCAGCCGCCCGCGACCTTGAACTCTGCCAGCTTGACATCGGCACAGCGTTTCTCTACGCCCCCATCCGGGAGGATGTGTACATCCGCCAACCCCTCGGCTTCACCGATGGAACGTCCAAGGTTTGCCACCTCAAGCGTTGCCTCTACGGCCTTAAGCAGTCCCCCCGCGAGTTCAACATGCTACTTCGTGCGTGGCTCGTCGACCATGGATGGCAACAATGCGTTTCCGACCCGTGCATCTACATCTTTCGCACCGGCCACGTCTTCGCCATGATCGCCCTGTACGTCGATGACATTCCCGCGGCCTGCAATGATGCCACCTGGCTCGCATCGTTCAAAGCCCAACTCGGAGCACGGTTCAAGATCAAGGACCTAGGCGATCTCTCCCAACTCCTCGGCATGCACATTACCCGCGATCGCTCCACGCGCACATTCGCGCTGGACCAGTCCAAGTACATGCGCGACATCCTCGCCAAGTACGGCATGTCCGACTCTAAGCCGTCGTCCCTTCCGATGGACCCGGGCTTCCTCGCCGGCCTTGCACACTTGAACTCGCCCTCTCTCACAAGAGTGGCCAAGGACGTCTACCCTAGCCTCCTGGGCAGCCTCCAGTACGCCGCCGTTTGTACACGCCCCGATGTCTCCACGGCGTTGAGCATCCTCGGCTCTGCCCAAGCCTCGCCCACCGAGGCACACTTGCAGGCTCTGAAAAAGGTCCTCCGCTACCTCCATGGCACCATCGACATGCGCCTGACGTTGGGGGGGGGCCTGGACCACAGCCTCCAACTCACAGGCTTTGCCGACGCTGATTGGGCCAACGACAGCAGCACCCGCAAGTCTCGCTCCGGCTATCTCTTCACCCTCGGACGCGGGCCAGTCAGTTACAAGTCCAAACAACAGACTTGTGTGGCTCAATCCACGTGTGAAGCCGAGTACTACTCTGCGGCCGACGCCACCAAGGAGGGACTCCACCTCCGACAACTCCTGGGAGAAATCTTCAACTCCCCCATCACCGAAACCACCACCATCTGGGAGGACAACCAAAGCGCCATTGCATACTCCCAGAATGCCTTGGTCAGCGAGAAAACTAAGCACATCGGTCTGAAGTGGCACTTCCTCAAAGACCACGTGGAGCAGGGGACCATCAAGTTGAGGTACCTCCCCACTAACCAGATGGTGGCTGACATGCTCACCAAACCCCTCCCAGGACCTGCACTAGCAAGACACCGAAGTGCGATCCTTGGAGGACAAGACCCAATGCAATGCTTCATCCCGTAGCTACCTTCAGGGGGAGTGTTGTAAGTAATACCGTATACGTATTAGTTGCAGATAGCTACTGTAAGCTACTCTAGATATGATTAGTACATGTCTAGATCGGACATACCGATAAACTGTTTGACTCGGTACAGAGCTGTCGCTAGGCTACAGCTCTAACACTTGTGTTGTCCCGACACCACGCCTGTAGGCTGGTTGTCGCCGTAACTGTTCCGTTTGCGTGATTGTGACTGTAACTACGTTTGCGTACGTTATCCTCCACACTAACTGTGCTTGCATGGTTCAATAGGCCCTTCTCACCACAGCCATAGCAAACACCACGAACAATTTTCGCTCCGCCTCTACCGTATAAGGTACGACGAATATTCGCAGCTCCTTGAAGAGATTTCAGTTGGTCTTGCAGCTCGGAGGCTTGCCACTTCAAAAGCTCGGTCGTTGCGTCATCATGAGACGCTGCAAAAGCCGTAGGCGATGGGGGCTCCGTTGTATGTGATTGCGCATGACTCTCGATGCGCATGCTCTTTTGACAAAGATCGAGCTTGACGGTATCCATGATGAGGTAGTGTACGTCCCACGTGTCGGTGATGGAGTGGTAATCGCTGCGGAGGCCCTTCACCAAGTACATGATGATACGCCGGTCGTGGACGACGTCGTCCCCAACTCGGGCAAGCTGTCGTTGCAGTCGAACTAACCGGTTCAGGTATTGAATGCCGCTCTCGCCGTCCGCTTGCGGCGTTTCCAAGTCCTGCAATAGTTCCGTACACCGATAAATACCATCGTCCTCATGATGCTTGGCTAACGCCGTCCATGCAGTGTGGCCGCAGGTCTTGTCATCCTCGCTAACATTCTCGATAATGGAAAGGTCGTCCTCCGGCAGCGCAAGAATCAATGTGGAGTGCATGTCGACTTGTTGTTGAGAGGAAGCAGTACCATCCGACGACAAAGCCGGAGCCCACTTTTGCATCATGCCAAATGCACGGAAACGATTCTTCCACACATCAAAGTCTCGCCTCTCCCCACTGATCTTCGGTAGTTTCACGGAGTCCATATCACGCGCGTCGGATGCGCTCTCAAGAGCACCAGAAAAAACAGGAAAACTGCCACCAAGAAAAGCACCAAGTACCGGTCAAGAAGCGGGCAACACGGCTCAGAAAAGGAGACGACAAAGGGCCGACCGAAGACGTAGTTGTACCCCCGGAGTCTATACAGCCAAGGCAATCAGAAACGAGTCTCAGAAGGTCGGTCAAGTGACGTCGTACATGAGTGCTTGTACACTTGTGGTAATATGCCTTTCCAAAACTTCAGCCGGACCACTATAGGCTTTCACGAGAAAAGAAACTGGCGGATGACAAGCTCCGGAAGCGAACAAAATTCCAGAAAGCGCCAAGCTATAAAAAAGGAAGCAAGCCGATCTTCACGTCACACGAGTCGGCGTTCGGGGGTTCAAGGCTCCAAGCGACACAAACAAGTCGCTACCAGCCGGGTATCGAAGTAAAGCTACAAACACAAGCAAGAGCCAGCCACTTTGTGAGCCAGCCGCACCTCACGTATCATGCGACACCACAAAGGTCTACCACTCTTCGAGAAGCAAGCTCTAGGTTCTAGTCAAGACAAATGACTCCAACAACTAGCAGCTTGAGGGCCCATAACCTGTCAAAGTTGAGGGGGCGATAAGGAATGATTACACTCGGTGAGCGACACTACATGTCATCTCACCCTCAGCAAGTGCCTAGCACTTGCCTATCACAGGACACGCACTCACCTTGTGGTGAGCACACGCCAACGTATATTGTTGGCCTTTAGATGATATCTAACGCTCAGCAACTTGCCACCATCAGCAACCTAATCCTCTCTATTGTTGATTGGCTTATCATCTTATTGTGCTGAGTCACAGCCGTACTATCACGATGCAACTTGACCAACATTGCTGTGTAGCAACTTGATTACCACACAAAACCATGTCTCGCAACAGCCCCAATCACCGAACCCACCACCATCTGGGAGGACAACGAAAGCGCCATTACGTACTCCCTGAACGCCTTTGTCAGCGAGAAGACCAAGCACATCGGTCTGAAGTGGCACTTCCTCAAAGACCACGTGGAGCAAGGAACCATCAAGTTGAGGTACCTCCCCACTAACCCAATGGTGGCGGACATGTTCACCAAGCCCCTCCAAGGACCTGCACTGACAAGACATCGAAGTGCAATCCTTGGAGGACAAGACCCAATGCAACGCTTCATCCCGTAGCTACCTTCAGGGGGAGTGTTGTAAGTAATACATTCTAGTTATTAGTTGTAGATAACTATTGTAAACTAGTCTAGATATGATTAGTACATGTCTAGATCGGACCTACCGATAACCTGTTTGATTCGGTACATAGTTGTCGCTAGGCTACAGCTCTAACACTTGTGTTGTCCCGACACCACGCCTCGGGCTGGTTGTCTCTGTGAATGTCCCTTTGCGTGACTGTGATTGTAGCTACGTGTGAGTTAGTTATCTTCCTTACTAATCGTGTATGCACGGCTAACGAAGAGCCTATCGATGCTGCCGTTCGTGAGTTACATGAGGAAACTAGCCTTATCTTGAATCATGATGATTTAACGCCGTTGAGTGACGCACCGGTTCGAGTCGCGTTACCTGTCGGACAACAGCTCGTTTACGTCTACACGGCTTCCGTTCCCGTTCCGCATGTTACGACCCATTTGCGTATTTGAGCAAGCTGTGAAAGCTCAATCGACTATCAATCCGGATGGTTCTTACGTCGTACCGGAAACAATTGATGTCGGAGGTCTAAACCTTACGCCCGCCAAGACGGGGTTACTTCATGTCATGAAGCATAAGAGCGAGTTACTTCACTTTGTTTACGTGACTCAGTGGGAGACTTTCCGTCGTGCATTTCATACGTCCTAGGCACTCTTTTATGACGATACATCAATCCCGAGGCAGTTCTTTATGTACCCCCGGTTTTCGTCGGTTGATTCTCGCCATGTTTGGCTTCTCATTCGTGGCTATATTAATCAGTTGAGTGGACATACACAAACTGATTTACGTGTGGGAACCCCGATGCCTACACCTAATCTAGCTGGCCTACCTGTGACCCTTACCGAGACTGAGCGCAAGGCAACGGTTAATTCGCCACTTCAGTCTGGTAAAAACGCCCGTGAACTGGAAGATTGGCTAGAAGCGCAACCGCAACGCTTCCGTATGCTCGGAATTACGGCTGACTCTTACGACTCAATAATTTGGGTTACTTCACAGTTTTCTGGACCCCTGAACGGCTAGTGGTTGAACCGGAAACAACAAGCCTCCATCCCCGCTACGTTTGACTTGCATGTCGCGGAGCTGCGGAAGACATCTATGTTCCCCAACATACAAGACGACGCAATTAATGCTCTGCTAAGCCTTACGCAAGGCAGCATGAGTTACGCTCTCTATACCCATCAGTTCAACGACTTTTTACGTCGGTCTCGTCTGCAGCTTACGGCTGATGTTCAGTGCGTTCGGTTCATCAGTGCCTTGGCTAACTTTGAGTTGAAAACTCATGCCAAGTCACATCGATCTCAGAGAGGTTATAACGTGAAGCTTGTGGAGCTACAAAACTTCATTAATAACGTCGTAATTGATTCGCCGCATCTCGGAGGTGTGAGGTCGACAGCTGGTCCATCTACAACACCTAAAGAAGGACAACCAATCACAAAGCGCAATTTTGATGATCCTTTAGTGGGAGCCTCTAAGATCTGGAAGCGCAATGGTGGTGGTCGTGGCCGTGGACGTGGAGGAGGTCAAGGTGGTGGTCGTGGCCGACCTTCTTCAAACTATGGGGAATTGATTTCAGCGGTATCGCTAATGCGTTAACTCCTGAGGAGCGCAAGCGACACATGGAGGAGGGACTTTGTTTCAAGTGCCACAAGAAGGGACACCGAGTGTTTCAGTGCCCCGACCTAAAGGGCAAAGCGGCTCTTGATGCGACATCTAAGAAGCAATGATTGTGGCAAGGATGCTCTACTAACGAACTAGAGCGGCCGGCTACATCGACTGTTCGTTCTGAGACAATGTTAGCGATAGAGGTCGTCGACACACGTTCGACATCTCCATCGACTACAGTCCCGACACCTGCAACATTAGTAGCAGGTCGTCGTCGTCAGACATAGCAGAGACAGAGTCGTAAACGTGTAACAAGATGTTCGGTTGATTGGAAACTTGTTGACTCCGTTTTCGAACCTTTGCACGCACGCTTTGACTTTACCTTGGAGGGATGTGCTGATGATGAAGGTCTAAACTCGCACGGTGTCTTACCTCATTATTCGCCGAGTGACTCGATTCTCGAGAGGGACTTGTCAGGAGAACGGATGTTCATCAATCCGCCCTGGGAGTTGGCTGAATAGATTGGACAGCATTTTGATAGTTGTCGTCGGACAGCCCCAACATCTACGATGGATGTCTTTGTTCTACCGAAATGGGCAAAGTTCAATCAGATCACTAAACATTGGAAACTCTAAATTCACTAAACCAAGAATTCCGTGCCCGTGCACAGCTTTTTACTCGTCAGTTGTTGGAGAACCCAACTCAAAAGGAGGTGGTAGCTCAAGCTCATTGGCATGAACATTTGTGGTTAGTCGACGCTGATTGCGCTTTTAACAATCAGACTTCGCCTGCAGAATCTGACAAACCCCCCTCGGTACATGTACCTCATGTTGACACGGAAGAGTCCATCGCTACGCTACTACGATTTTCTCCGTCACCTACAACACTATTGATTGGCCTCACGTAAGCTCGACCATTAATTCGAACCGAGCTGACTGTGAAAAATTCTGATGGTGGACACCAGATTTCTGGCTTGGTGGATTGCGCAGCGACTCTTGACTTCGTTTTTTAGGACTTCGTACGACGCTTTGCTTTACAGACTCGTAAGTCTTTGACCAAGACCCTTGTTCGACTTGCCAACGGATAGCGTGTGACTTCGTCGACAGTTTGTCATGTTAATTTTGAGCTGGCTCGCCACGAATTTCAACGGACTTTTTACGTCGTACGTGACTTACGTGATGCTGATTTAATCATGGGTTTACTATGGCTTGACGACGAACATGCCTCTTTGCAGTTTGGTTCCACCAGGGCTTTTACTCTTATGGATAGCACATCAGTTGAGACTCAGCTGGAGGATAGACGCCATGAGTGTCCACTAATGTCGTCTACCAAAGTTCAGAAACTCATGCGCAAGACGCGCCGCATTAGGAGACGTAAAGCTGAATTCTACGTAATTGAACTTACGCCAGCCGCCAACCAACCGACTGAATTTCAAATTGGAGAGGAGCTTACTGCATGCCAACGTGAAAACTTCCGGTCGTTACTCTACGATGACTTCCCGGAGTTAGTGCAGCCTGTGGACTCTCCACTTGTAAGCCGACAGTGGGATCATCCCATTGAAACAACTGGCCCCGTGAAACGTCAACGGTTGAACAGATTGTCACTTGCAGAGCGCGATGAGCTGAATCGACAGCTTAAAGACGCAGTGGACGCTGGTTTAATACGTCCCAACTAAATTGAGTTCGGCTCGCCAATTCTTTTTGTGCGCAAGGCTGATGGCTCGCTTCGTATGTGCATTGACTACCGTGGCCTGAATGAAGTTACGCGTAAAGATGCTTACCCGCTTCCGCGTATAGACGACACGCTTGATGAGCTTAAGGACGCGAACTTCTACACTCACCTCGACCTCGACTCTGGCTTCCGGCAAGTTCGAGTGCGTGATCATGACATCCACAAGACGGCGTTTAAGACCCATGATGGCTTAATGGAATGGGTCGCCATGCCGTTCGGACTGTGCAATACACCAGCTACTTTCGAGAGGATAATGAATGACATTCTTCGCGACTTTTCACATAAGTTCGTTACCTCGACGACGTCTATATTTACAACCGCACTTTGGAGGAACACCTGGAGCACCTGCGTCTTGTGCTACAGCGATTTAAGGAGGAGGGCTTGAAGTTACGCCTTAAAAAATGCTTTTTTGCCCTTCAAGAAATGGAATATTTGGGCTATACTATGTAAGATGGTACAATTTCGGTTTCCACAAAGAAAGTCGAGGCCGTTGCAAATGGAGGTTCGCAGTTTCCTACAGTTCTGCAACTTCTATGCCAGGTTTATTCATCATTTCAGCGACCTTACGGCTCCATTGACGGACTTACTGCGGAAGTCCCAGCCACGAAAGGTTACGCTGACGCCTACGTGTTTGGAAGCTTTTGAGACTCTCAAGTTACGGCTCATTTCCGCGCCGTGCCTGATCCTCCCGGAGGTCGGCTCGGACGCGTCGTTCACCGTAGCTACAAATGCTTCAACAATGGGAATTGCAGCAGTCTTGTTGCAAGGCCAAGGAAGAGGCCTTCAAACAATCTCTTATTGGGCGCGCAAGCTGAATCCAACTGAGCGTGGTAACACTTACACTGCGTACGACTTAGAAGCTTTGACTGTATGCGAAGCTGTCAAGCATTGGAGGTGCTATCTTGAAGGGTGCTCTAAGTTCCTTGTCGAAACAGACCACGACACACTGCGTCATCTGCTCAGGCAACCGAACAACATGTTGAACAAGCGGCAAGCAAGATACATGCGGGATTTGCAACCGTTTGTGGGCTCGATGACACTTGCATATTGCAAGGGAGCTCTAAACGAAGTTGTTCCGTTAAGTCGGCGTCCATACTTCGTACCTCATGCCACAGTTCCATTATTTTGGGTTTCGTCAGGTTCAGGTCCCGTCAGATCGAAAATTACGACGGAAGTCCCACCTGATGTTTGAAGACGCACAGTTAAACTTACCGACAGTTAACGCGTTGTAGCTGAGCCATGAGTTCACTAATCTCATTTGCGAGGGGTACTCTTAAGACTCGTTTTATGGGGACGAGGGTAAGTGGACGAAAGACAGCCAGATAGAAGCCAAAGATGGATTTTTTTGCGCCTCGATCACCTTTTGTATTCCGCGGAACTCTGAGCTCCGACTGAGATTGATCACATACCTGCACGAAACTTCGTCAGCTGGTCACGTAGGAGTTGCTAGCACTCTTGCTAAAGCGCTCGGCAGATTCTGGTGGAAACGACTTCGCCAAGATGTGAAAGATTTTTCTGAGCGCTACGTCATATGTCGACGAGCAAAGATTCAACCGCAGATGGGTGCGACTCTTTACCCATTGCTTGATCCACCCAGATTGTGGCACACTGTTGGTCTTGACTACTTAACAAACTTGCCTGAGAGCAATGGCTTTAA
This sequence comes from Tetraselmis chui, assembly GCA_026401115.1. Classification (NCBI taxonomy): domain Eukaryota; kingdom Viridiplantae; phylum Chlorophyta; class Chlorodendrophyceae; order Chlorodendrales; family Chlorodendraceae; genus Tetraselmis; species Tetraselmis chui. Next base: position 47,422 of record JAPMLY010002699.1, read on the forward strand.
CAGTGCGCTGATTGTAGTAAATCATCTGACTCGAATGGCCCATTTTCTGCAGTGTAAAGAGACTGTTACTGCCGAAGAAACTGCAACTTTGTTTTTACATGGGGTCTACCGATTACATAGACTGCCCCGTGTGCTAAGCAGTGACCGCGACCCAAAATTCGCCTATGGCTTCTGGCGGACACTTTCGGCGACGCCTCGGAACGCGCGTGAACATGTCTTCTAGTCGACACCCTGAGATAGACGGGCTGACATAGCGAGTGAACAACACATTCCATCTTTTTCGTTGCTTCTATTGTTATGACGGCTCTGATTGGACAACTCTGCTACCGCAAGTGGAATTTGCGTACAACGCTTCTCGTGCACTCGGAATTGAGCACACCCCGTTCGAGACCAATTTTGGGTTCTCTCCTGAGTAGCCTCCAGACCAGTTGTTTAGCATGCGACCGTCAATTCCAGTTTTGCAAGGCGCAACATAGCGGTTACGATTGCTACATGACATTCATACCCCGGTACGCTCAGTGTTACAGCTACACAAGGACGAGATGCAGGCACGCACATAACCGTCGACATCACCACACTTCGTCACATGAGACAAGGTGTCAGTCGTCACATCAAACCTGGGTCTACGCCGACAGCCCAATAGGAAACTCAGAGACAGACAGCTTGGACCTTTTACATTGGAGGAGCAAGCTAGGACTCACGATTATAGATTGAAACTTCCAGCGAGAGTACGCCTACATCATGTGTTCCATGTGAACAATTTACGACCGTGCTCTACCGCGCCACTACGACCCGCTGTCCCGGTGACTGTTCATGAAGGAGACGACGAGGAGTTCGACGTCTCGCACATATATGTTGTATACATCAAATCGTTACCTGGACGACGAGGCAAATATTTGCTCTTCATGACGCACTTCAATGATGACGACATTCCACTTGTGTGGCACCGGTTGAACGAGGTCCACCGAACAACGGCGTTACATGATTTCTTGGAGACGCCCCAATGGCACGAGTTTGCCAAGACTCATGCGTACATCGACTACATGCACGTTCATCCATCGCGCATTCCCGAGTCCCATTAACAACTTCAGTAAAGGAGCTTAGACCACGGAGGTCTGCCTCGCGGCGGCCTCACAAATCTGTCAAGAGGGGGAGGGTACGAGTGTGACGAGGACAGTCGTGCAACAATACATTGCAAGACATTGTATAGGTACTCGTTATTAATTTTAATCCGTGCTTTTCCATCGGACGGACGTACAACGTGGGTACGTCGCTACTACAATATTCGCAAGGGTAATGATGCGTATTGTACGACCAATACCCCCAAGTGCGTACAAGTACACATAGTTAATCTAACTAGCCAGATGACGCGCCAAAGCGAAGTTTCCGATGCAAAATGAGCCGCGTCGTGATTCTCCGAGCTAGTCGAGCCGCGTCGCTAAACCGTTGACGACGGTTGGAAAGCCCTAACGCCCGACACGTAAGCGCACCACGTTCTTCTCCGCCCCAGAAGTGACATTTTTCCAGTCAAGCGATAGCGAGACGCATGTACGGCCTCTGTACATAGCGACATGTCAAGCAAATAGAATCGTCTATCCCATACAACGTAGCGACAAGAATAGATAATGTTTTCATCCGATGTAATGAAACCATGATTCATCGAATTTTCAAAAATAGTGATGACGGGGACACTCATCACCACGTGCATTGCCAGCGTGTTATAATAAAGTGCATTCGCCGAGAGTACATGTACCTGTACATGTACCTGCACCTGTATGGTTTGACTCAACATCATGGCTGACCACATTGTTAGTTTTTTTTATTTGTATGACAGGATTGACCTGAAATCGGAATGATAATTATTTATCGGTGATAAAGTGACTTTATGTACATCCTTAGTATAAATGTGGGGAATCTTCATTGATCCCACGGTCAAGACCACACGCACAACGCGGGGATATATCGCGCAGCCGCAACAATAGTAGCAGTTATTTGTCTACCTTCAGCAGATCAGCAGAAGCGCATGCGCCGGTGCACTCTACTGCCTTGTCGCGCACGACTGGATCGTTGCGACATCTCACCATACACCTCGGTGTCTTAATTTGGGCGATCTACCGTCGGCATCGCTATCCGTGGAAGAAGGCGGTCAGGTATGGCACAACATCACTATGATGAAGTCGAGATGGCTTAAGCTTTGAATAATGCTTAAACTTTTTTCTATGCTTTTCCTTAATCATATATGATATGTATAGGAAGCAACATTGTTTTATCGATAAAGGTGCATGAAATGATCGGATGTCCTGCTGCTGGTAGTCGCGCATCAGCAGGGCAGCAATTGCTGCTCGAGCAAGCATGGCCGACAACGTCGGTCAGTCAACGCCGTCCGCGAAACGGCAGAGACCCGACGGTAGCAGCCTCTCGAATTTATTGATCAGTCGCGAGGCTGCTCTCGGTGGTTGAACGGTGGTCGAGGGTGCTTCTGTCGGACTCGAAAACTACACCGCAGCGGCATGGAGAGCCGCGCATCAGCCATCGGTGTTTCTGGCTAGCTGCGCTGCTTATTCTGCTGGGGTTTTGCCTCCTAGCATCCTCGCAGCGGGTGCCGACCGCCAAAGTGGCATAACGCATGAACAACGAATCGGCGCGGCGATTAGCTCGTTAGCGCCGTCACATGATCAAGCGGCCTTGCCATGTGTCGTCGCCTTAGCAAGCGGCACTTGTAACGCTAATGCAGTCGCATCAACATCCCCGCCCAATCGCTGCAACCCCCTTGCCGTCCATTTGCAGCAAGCGCAGCAGACGATTTCAGCCCTGAGGTCGCAGCTCGTTGCCGCGCACGGGGAGATAATCAATTTGAAGGACGAGGTTCAAAGGGCGAAGGGCAACCTCCGTCAAGATCGCTTCGTCCGGAAAACGGAGAAGGCGTCCCTCGTCGAGGAGTTTGAGCGGGAGAAAGTCCAACTAGTGGACGCAGCTAAACGGGCTCTCGCGGAGAACGACAGGCTTCGGGAGGAGGCCAAGTCTGCACACGATTCGTTGCGTGATGTTGTCGGCAGGCTGCAGTCCTTCCAGGCACCCCCCCCAAACAACGGAGAAAAGGAGCTGCAACAGAGGCGTATCAACTACAAGAACCCCGGTCGACGGACGATTGGCAAAGACGTCGACGACTTGACGGAGTGGTTTCGAGCCCGCTACGGCGACAACTGGCTGGAGAAACTCGACTCAGCCGCCGAGAATTATGCGGACGACGAGCTGCTCCAGATAGCAAGGCTTCGTACCCAGCTAAGGTTCTCGGTGCATTCATTTCGAGGCACAAGACGTGCTTCGACCTCAGGACGGTCCTCCCGCGGAGCGTTCTGAAGCGAGTGGAGAAGGAGGTCGCGGACTCCATCGCCGACCACTTTGACGAAATGTCGCTCGACCTCTTCGTCCAACGCAACATGTCGTGGCGCGACTACCAGACGACTGTGAACTTGCTGTGCTCCAAGCGGGGAGCGGAGGGGCTTATCCGTGCCGTTTTGCCCGAAGGGACAAAATTCCCGAAGCTCAAGTCGACGGGAGTGCTTCGAAAACGGCTGGAGGCTTTGAAGAAGGACCTGGGTGTCGACACCTCAGTTTTGCACGCAGCCATGGGAGACGCGAAGATTATTCTGGAGAACCGGATCCGCTCTCTTATCGCCAAAGGTTACGACTTCGCTCTGCCGGGGTCGACCGACAACGTGGTGCTGATCCATCTGCTCGGGGATTCATGCGGCATCTTCAAAAAAAAAAGTGCAGGGGACATCCATGGTGCTGAAGACAATATTCTCCAAGCTCAACCCCGACGACAAGCCAGCCGTCGAGGAGATCCTGAACGAGTGCGGTGTTAACAACGTTGAGAACTGCACTCTCCTTGCGTTCTATTTGGGCGATGACAAGTACACGGACATCCAGGCTAAGCTGCCCCAGCTGTCGGCGATGGTGGCACAGCTGCTGTCCCAAGAGGGAATGGAGGTAGATGGCGTCAAGTACACTTTTAAAGTGACTTTCGGAGGTGACTATCTCCGCCTCTACGCAACTCTTTACTGAATAGTTCACACAACATCCCCCCTAACCATGTTGCTGAATGATTATTTAGATTGTTTGGTGCCGTCTATTTGGGGTTTGGTTTTGTGTTGTGTGTATGAAGCTGCTCTCCGCACAGCTGTTAATCTCGCATTCAAAAAACAAAACAATCACAATGTCATTTTAGTATGTTTTATGCTTTTGGTGACCCACCAGCACCCCATGACCCCATCAACCCAGCAGTTAGTCGTACGACCTGTGGGAGCTCATCCCCCCTCAGCAAGCTGCTGAATGATTATTTAAATTTTTCGGCAGCCGTTTATTTGGGATTTGATTTTGTGTTGTGTGTATGAAGCTGCTCTGCGCGCAACTGTTAATCTCGAATTCAAAAAACAAAACAATCACAATGTCATTTTAGTCTGTATTATGCTTTTGGTGACCCATCAACACCCCATGACCCCATCACCCCAGCAGCTAGTCGTACGACATGTGGGAGCTCATCCCCCCTCAGCATGCTGCTGAATGATTATTTATATTTTTCGGCAGCCGTTTATTTGGGGTTTGGTTTTGTGTTGTGTGTATGAAGCTGCTCTGCGCGCAGCTGTTAATCTCGAATTCAAAAAACAAAACAATCACAATGTCATTTTAGTCTGTTTTATGCTTTAGGTGACCCATCAACACCCCATCACCCCATCACCCCAGCAGCTAGT
>JAPMLY010002700.1:2500-42201 GCA_026401115.1 Tetraselmis chui
GCAGTTTGACGAATTCGTTCGAGCCGAGTTGTAGTCTGCCCTGCGACTCGGTGATTAGCGTCCGTGCCGTGAATTAAGGCAGCGGCCCGAGACCAAACTATTGACGAGACTCTTGTCACATATTCCTTGACGTAGTCTTTACTGATTCCGAAACACCGCGCTGTGTTACTCATCCGGCCTAGTTCGCACGACCGCACTTCATAAATGTGTCAAGTGGAACAAAGTATGCTGAAGCATGGATGTCGGCCTACCGTAAGACGCCATCTCGTTATTTGTGGACAGCTAATGTTCAGCGTTTGGCGTCTCAATCAGCCTCGCTCTTCACTACCTACCCTCGCAAGACTTTGTCAGTTTGCAGCCAAATTGTGTCCCCGAAATGTGTATGCGACTCCGCTCGATTGGTATGCATTGGGAATTCTGTGCCGGTAACTTTTTTGAAGGTTTGTAGTAAGTAATTTCATGTTAAGGAGGCGCTCGTGCACTTGGTCATATCTGCAAAGGGGCGTGGCTTGACCGATCCGGGGCCACGCTACGAGTATCTTCGGCATTTGTCGCTCCGCCCTACCTACCCTGCATTTTTTATCCTCCTACCAGCGCACCCCAAGCCTACTGCCTGTTAGAAGGCTGGACATGACAAGTACTCCCGACGTTCCTTCTTCATGACACGCTCCCCAACGAAACGAAACACCAAAAAGAAATGCAAGACCTTCTGATCGGGTCTCATGGCGTACGGCATGCGTTATGATAGCCAGTCTTGGAGACGACTTATTTTCTTTATTCCTGTAAATGTCATCAGGTCACTGATTTTGATTACTCGTCTCAGCTTCTACCGGCTCTAACAGTTACACCCACACATGCTCCATACTGTACAGAGGCAGAAGTCCTCCTCACGATTGAGGAAACGCATCTCTTGATTCGTTCCATTATTTGTCCCGACATGGCTGGGTTGCAGAGCGGAACTCGTTCGGTTACACTAATGGCAAAGTTTAGGGCTACGAAGGAGGGTTGGGCATGCGCGCGTGTGCCCGAGGACTCTAAAATTGTCAAGCGGGGTCGAGTGAAGGTGGCGGCTCCACTTCGGGCTCGTTTGCAATCGTGTAAATAGCTGGAAGATCACGATGCGTTAACAATTATCTCTCCATATCACACACACGCCAACAGCGAACCAGAGACGGAGACCTACAACGCACCAAAGACAGGCAGACACCCGTGTCCTCTGCATCATGCCACATAAGTAGCAAAAGTATGTGACTTTCAAATTAAGAATAGTACTACCAGCTCCCAGAAAGGAGGCGCCACAAAGCTTTTGCATCACTTGTTTCCATGAAGCATCTTTGCTGTCACAAAAGCTACGCCGACCTTCACCGAATGGAGTCTCAGCAAACAAGGACTAACTCCTAGCCAGAACAACATGCTTCGAGACATAGAATTCCATATCTGCGGTGGCGAAGATCATAAAAACCAGGCATGGACTACAGCGACTGAGAGTGCTGGCATGCAAGGTGGTGGGAGAATGCATGATAAGATGAGGGACAGGGCGATAAATACAGTGATTGAGAGTGCTGGCATGCAAGGTGGTGGGAGCATGCTTGGTGAAATGAGGGACAGGGCGATAAATACAGTGATTGAGAGTGCTGGCATGCAAGGTGGTGGGAGCATGCTTGGTGAGATGAGGGACAGGTTGGTAAGCCAACATCTATTGGCTGCTCTGAGGACTCAACCCTAAACCTTTTGCATATAATCTTTGAAAGCCAGAAAGCATACAGAAACACAGATAGGAAGGAAGGAAGGAAGGAAGGAAGGAAGGAAGGAAGGAAGAAAAGAAAAATGTGTCAAGACGGTGTAGAGTGGTATAAACAGCGCTTTGGTGCGGCTGATATGCGCGTGGAGAGAGGTGAGTGACAGTTCGGCTGATATACATTGGTGCGGATTGACTCCATAGCAAGCCAAAAACACATAATCTTTGGACCCCAGCCGTTCAGGTCGTGGAGCACAGTGACGGGGAGGCGGGAGCAGGGCGCGGATAAACTCAAAAAGAGCGCGCGCATATGAAATGCTTTGATGTGGACAGCGAGTGTGTGCGTGTGAGGGGGGAGGTGGGTGCGGCAGTGGGTCAATATGTGATAGCCACCAAAGAAAAAAATAGGAAACGTCGGAATACGAGCAACACTCAGACTTTTGGGCACCATACCTTCAGCTGGCAGAGGGCATTAATGGGCTGCTGCTGGTGCACATGCTCCAAGGGGGGAGCGGGGCAGCGAAAGAATGCGAATCGCTTGTGCGCTGAGGGAGGGCAGGGGAAGTGAGGGTGCTGTTGTGCCCGGCAAGAGGGCACTCCGCTGCAACCAATTTACTGTGAAAATACAATACACTTAAGGCGGCACGCCGCGCATATCGCGGCGCCCGCTGGACCCACCCTCCCAACGCCAAGGTCTAGCGTGGGTCCGGTCCGCTGCTGCGCCAAGACTGCTAAAATCAGTTCAACAATAGCCCGCACAGTCGTTCGTTCCGCTTGCCTTTCTCATGTCTCCTGTCTTCGGACGGGCAGCCAGCCTGTTCAGAGCTGGAGGGGGGATCTATAAAAAGGGGAGGGGGTCTGGGATGGGGAAAAGGGTGGGCAGTAACTGTGGATATAGTCAGAGTCGCTTCCGGTCGCAGCTCACATGTCGCCACAACCCACCGGAAACCCTATCCATTCGCCGTCGAGCAAGACCGTGAGGCACACGAGGGCGGGAGAATAGTAGGCAGACGTGTGGCGGACTCGGCTAGGGCTGCGTTCGGAATCAGGATGGGTCGTGGTTGGTTATCGGGAAGGGGGGCCAAGGGGCAGGGATGATCGATTACAGGCGCGGCGAGGGAGATCGTGGCGCGATCACGCGCCAAAGTTGAAGCGGAGGACGACGCAGGTGATGTTGTCGTTGGAGCCACGCGCGAAAGCCTCTTCGGTGAGCTTCACAGCCGCCTTTTCGGGGTCCTTGATGTCCTTGATGAGGGCAACGGACTCCTGGTTGGGTAGCACGTCCCAGAGGCCGTCGGAGGCGAGGATGAGAAACTCGGCATCGCCCGCGAGCGACTCTTCCTGGATGTCCGGTACCGCCACAACATACTGCTTGAGCATTCGGTCGCCGAAGGCACGGGAGACGGCCAGCACGCCACCCACGCGCCAAGTTCCCGCCCATACAACCACACCGCCGGCCTGCTCAATGCGCCGTCGCTCGTCCAGCCGGTTAGGCTTATGGTCGACGGAGAGCGCGTAAGCGCGGCCACCCTTACAAAGCACCGCGCGGCTGTCGCCAACATTAGCGACCACTAGACGTTGGCCCAACAGCACCGCGGTTACGGCCGTACAGCCGTCGTCACCGCCACCGCCACCGCTCTCCGCCTGCTTTAGGTACCCGTTGTCGGTGTCTACGAAAGACTCGGAGATGGCGGTGTGTAAGTCAGCACCAAAAGCTTTGTGCTGCAACAGATTCAGAAATACGTTGCTACGGACGTAATCAGCCGCGGCAGGGCCGCCGTGGCCGTCGAACACGCCGAAGAAACCCACCACTTGACCGCTGCGTGGGTCACGCTTGAACCCTGCCGCGTGATAGTCTTCCATGTTGCCCCGCTTGCCCTGTAACAGGCTATACCCGAAGCGGACTCGGCCGTCGTCCCGCGAGTCGCCTCCGCTGTGCCGGCCCGAGCTGTTCAGAGCCCCGCCGCCGCTGGTGCCCCCACCCCCGCCCACTACTCCACCACTACCACTATCCTTGCCACTCAGCATACTGCTGAGAAAATTCATGTTTCCGCCCCGCCCTATCCCCCCAGGGACGCGTGCTGCCTGGTTCAGGTTCGAAAATCAGTGTTGCCAGTGTTGCACCGGTGCTTTGAACGATGTACTGACGTCATTGCCCGCTGCAGCACCACCGTCGTGACATTTACAGAGCAGCACCGGCATTTGAAGGCAGCGGTACAGGTACCCGTCCACTACCGCGCGCGAGCGAAGTTAGTTCGTCCGCTGCTTTTATATACATACCGGATACCGCACATATAAGTCATTGAGACCCAAAAGATCAAGTTACCCACACACGGTAAGGAGTCCTAACACTGGTGAGTTGTACTTAACGCTGTGGATAAGCTGACGACAATAATATGACGGTGAAATTTTATTTTTTATGACGGTGGAACTCACGCTGCACAGGTACGGGTACTGCTGCATAGAAATAGCTGATTTACGGGACGGCATATATACGAACTTGTAACGAATTCATCAAGCCTTTAAATATGAGGGCGTCACACTTGTACAAATACTTTTCTTCTCCCATCCTGCGCTGAGCTGGATATTGAAATTTTCAAATGGCGACAGGTGGATCCGTAAATAATATTGGGTAGGAGAGATCGTGCGTTTGGATGCTTAACCCGTACAGTTTGCTCTCAATACCAACCGCCGATTTGAATAATCGATGACTAACGATATATTAGGCGCAAAGCGTTTTTTTTTTCGCGTCCCCGGGATATGTGACACAAACGCAAATATATTGCAATAAATACATCTGGCGCTATAATTTCGCCACACAAGCATGTTCATAACTGGCAATGGCCCCTCCACTTCTGCACACCGTCGCCAAGCTCGCCACCTCGTGACCTCCTCTCCGGCCTTATTTTCCCTTTGTGCCTCGGGCGCTCACCTTATGTCCGCCACCCAAGCTCGCCATCTTACCGCTCCATGCCTACAATGTGTGGCCGCTCCCGTTTCTCCAATGTCGGCTCATGACTATGCTAGCTGCTCCCGCCCGCCGCGCCCTTGACAACGCCCCCTCCGAGTAGCTGTCCCCCCTCCCCCCATGCCTCTGGTGGACTCCCCTCCTTGGCTCCACTCCCTTCCCCACCCCGAGCCGAGCCGGTTTTTTTTTTAGGGTTTACCCCCCTCCCTCCCCCCCTTTCATATGATGGACCCCCGTTACCTCATGGGCAAGCCTTTATGCCCTCGTTTGCTGCCGCACTCCGCCAAGAGGCTGCTCTCCGATCTTCCCCTCGCGTTGTTGCTCTTGCCTCATGGTGCTCCGACAACGATCATGTCGCTTGCCTACTAATGCAAGTCAAACCTTTCACTGTGGCCCAGGGGTATGTTCGATAGCGAGAGATGAACTCAGTTTTGCCCTACAAGACACCCTCGAATATGCGACCTCCCTTCCCTCAACGGACTCTCGTTGGAGCTTTTTGGTAATTCACCTCTTTGGCGGCCTCCTCCTCCGACCGTTCCCGGCGGCGACCGGTGCTCGCATCCGCTCCCTTGTCCAACGTCGAGTCCGTCTTTGATTCTCTACGTCCGGAGAGGACGGACTCACGGAAATTGACACCCATCTACGCGATAATCGAAATGGAGGCGAGCTTGCACGTGCGTTCCCGGGGGCTTCTATGCATAGACGCCCCGGCGTTCGGGGCCGGGGTGGGGGGGGGCTCTCGTCGTCGCCGGGCCCAGCCCACTGAACGGGAGCAGCACTGCCCACTAACTCACCTCTTTGAAGGTGACCTCCGACGCCGTCATGCCTTCCGTCGGGCCCGTGAGCTAGTGGAAGTTGGCCAGATGGCCCTGGACGGAGCCGACTTCGGAATGGTGGAGGACGCGGACGCGGCGTTGGATGCTCTCGAGTGGTTGCATCCTCCGCCTGGTACTCCCCACCCAAACTGTGATCTCGCCGATCCCATGCACCCCCCGGCGCCCATCCCTCACGTATCTAGATAACCCTAACAACCTCAAAATATGGGAGGAGTCTATGCTCCTTGTCTTGAGAAAAGCACCTCGCTTGTCAGCCCCTGTTAGCACTAGCATCCCGTTGCATAGTACTTATGTACAAGGTAGCTATTTGTCATTCTAGTACTTAGTGTTATGCTATTAGCGGCACTCTATTCCCTATTAGTGGCGGTCGGCCGGCCCTGCCGGTGCTTTCGCCGGCCGCCATCTCTCTCCTCTCACTTCTCTAGTCACCACAGCCGGCCCCCTTGTGGGGCCGGCACGACCTACGTGTAACTATCCGTTCGCAACTCTAACAGGTTATGGGCCCTCCACCAAGTTACACTAGAGAAGAGCGTGTGTAAAGCGCTCGGCGCCACGCTAGTCCTACCTACTCGCACGTAAAAAGAGTAGAGCGTGTGTAAAGCGCTCGGCGCCACGCTAGTAATTCATCGTCCCACCGACCCCACGCTTCGCCTTCGAGCTGGTTGTCCGCGACTGTCCTACCATCTCCCACGTAAAAAGGAGAAGAGCGTGTGTAAAGCGCCCGGCGCCACGTTTGCCCCACCCAGTTTTCTGTCTCACCTAGCCTTCAGCCTACTAGCATCCCGTTGCATAGTACTTATGTACAAGGTAGCTATTTGTCATTCTAGTACTTAGTGTTATGCTATTAGCGGCACTCTATTCCCTATTAGTGGCGGTCGGCCGGCCCTGCCGGTGCCTTCGCCGGCCGCCATCTCTCTCCTCTCACTTCTCTAGTCACCACAGCCGGCCCCCTTGTGGGGCCGGCACGACCTACGTGTAACTATCCGTTCCCAACTCTAACAGCCCCCCACGTTGATAGCCGGCGATGAGAACATGTCCGTGACTTGCATGTTCCAGCATGGCGTAAGTCGGTTAACCGCTACTTGGCGGGAAACATTCCCGAGGCTGCGGTTGAATTTCTGGCGAGCGCGACCGGGTGGGCTCTTCACAAGCAAATAGGGGTCGACCGTGACGCCACTCATCTTCGGGGTGAAGCTCCCAAAGTTCGGCCGCTTGCTGCCGGCATCGTTCTATCGCGGTTAGCTAATTGTCACGCCATTGCGCGGATAGCGACTTTTGCGGCCGACCATGGGGGTCATGTACAAAGATTGGTTTTCACCAAAGCTGGTATCGAGCGAGCCATTCATACCACTCGTATTGGCCTACAAGTTTTTCCTGATTGCAGCCTACTAAGCTTGGACCATGAGAACGCCTTCAAAACCATTTCCCGCCGGAGTTTCCTTTCAGGGTTGTACAAGAACCGTGACTTGCATCCTATTATCCCGATGGTTGAGATGATATATTCACGGGACTCCACGGTGTATTATTTCGACCCCAACGATGCTTCGCTCTTGCATGGCACGGTTCAGTCTCGTACGTATGTCCGACAAAGAGATCCTCTTGGCCCGCTTTTGTTCAACTTGGCGATCATCAACCCCTTCAAGAATATTGGGGAACGGTGTAAGGATTCAGCGGCGATCCAAGCCTTTTTTGATCAAAACGCCTTTCGTCCCGACTGTGATTACGGTGAATACGGAGGAATTGAGGAAAGTTTGCTCGAATGTTGAACCGATCAAATTTTCGTGCATGGTACCTCCTTATGCGGCCCCTGAACTTGTTGAGGTGATACATGCGATGGTCCCCGTTATTACGGGTACTAATAACCTTGGAGCCCCTTTGGCGATGGACTTCTCGATGGTAGATGGCCCTCCAACATCTCATAATTAGAACTATGTTGATTCTTGGCGGCAAGACACCGTGGAGGCTCATCAACTCCTCTTGGACAAGATCGCTTGCTTTGCTATGTCGGACTACGGAGGGACACACGCCGCTTTTCGCTTGATGATCACGTGTGCGGTACGCCGCTATGGGTTCTTGCTCCGCACCCTCCCCCGAGATATCTGCCGACCGTACGATGCTACTGAAGATAGGGCCGTTCACACACCCGCAACCCGAACCTCGTGCATTCAACACGGCATCCACGCCTCCAAACCCCCATCCAACATGTCAAAATAGATACACTTGAGTGGCTCACTCAGCAATATGCAGCCTGGCATATTGTGGAAGAGTGTATATCATGAGCAATTTTGCGCGGATGGTGGTACATTATTTGGTGTATATTGACATGTTAAATGTAATTATTTGGAAAGTATCATTATCGCCAACTCAGCGGGAACGAAATTGCTCAGACGATATATGGGATCACGATGGGTGGGGAGAAGCAACGGCATTCTTGAAGGAAATGGCAAAGTGCACCGCCATCTAGAAACGTGTTTATGTTCCCAAATCATATTGACGTTGTGGCGCCGGAAGGCTGCCGCGACATCTACATCGTGTAACTCCACACGGTCTTGTGCGGGTTGGTTGCCAAAGTGGAAAGCGTTCCATGCGTCTTACTCTTGTGGGAAAAGCCCTACACTACCGTCACTTGCACGATGTTATGCACGCACGTGTACTCGCCCACCTCCGTGTGGGGTTGCGAGAAGTGAGGCCCTACTAGTTGATGACGCACCATCATCCCGTGGCCTTTTCATTCATACACGCCATTGCGTGTTTGTATCGTGCTATTTAATGGGTACATTGCATTTGCAATGCTATTGCCATATCTTGCTTGTCGGAATTCCATGATGCTTTGGTTGAAGCTTTCTTTCGTTGGTTTTCGTAAAAAAAGGCTTTACGTCTCAATGAGTAAGACGCAGTAATGAGACGCAACTAGATGCGCTACATTGAGCGCAGGTCCGCGACGAAGTGCATTGTGTCACAATCGGAAGACGCGCACCACTGCGGCATAAATTGCAAAGCAATATATTGAAGCCTCGTCTATGCCTCACACGGGGGTACGAGTAGAGCGTGCAGATTAAGGCTATATAAGGTGGTAATGGGGAGATTTGGTTCGTATCCGAATAAATTTGGGCCATGTCACATCGTTATCATATCCATTATGATGTAGTCCTACTAGAGCGCAAGTGGGTTTATTAGTAGGGTCGAGGTTTTAGAAGTAAGGATCTACATGAGTGGCGGGCATTTGCTGATGCTATGGTGAAATTGAAAGTGGGTAGTGGGTACTACTTGATGACACATGTCTAAATGTCTTAGGGTGCATGCAACGCACTAGCACAAGCATGACACATACGTATGCGGGGACCCGCAACGCACTATAGATTGCATTTGCCCTCATCAAACCTCGCTAGGTGAATGGAATCTCGAATTAAAAGATAAGATACTGGAAAGGCGCAAATGCTCGAGAACGGTCTACCCGACCCTATGAGGCCATCGTTGTGGGTTCCGAGACTTTGGCCTCTTTTACTTGCCAAGTGTATATGTACCCGTAATAAATATAATGCTAGTATGCATGCTTGTTAGCGTCTTTTATTAGAAGGCTTGGAATCAACCACCGACTCATTGTCGTTAACAACATCATCGTCAAGCAAAACAAATACCAACATGTTATGATGCCGCTACTAACATAATAGCTTGCGGTATCCATACAGTTAATAATGATGGCAACAGTGCTACTATTGAGACCGATTCTAACATGGACGAACAAAATTGAATTGAATAAGCACTACTAACAATGACATTGGTATCATATTCATCAACCCAAACAACGATACATAGAGTATATGATCTAAGACTATCAGCATCGATATCTGATACCAATGTAGCCGATTTCAAAAAACAAAACCAATGATGACGGAATAACCAATTTACGTAGAACTTTTAGCAAGTTGGGACTTTTATTTGGCGTAGCCGGGAGGCAGCCCAGTTCTGCACGTGACCACAACAACAGCAGAGCCGAGAGGAAATTTCGCCGCAGTATTTCATCCCAACCCAAAGGGTGCCGAACCGCCACCAAACGATGCTTTACGTGCAAAGTGGCGCGTAGGAGACGAAGGTGAAGAAAGAGTACCCGCGCTACATATTCTCATATGTAAATTTACGAAAATAGAAGTGTATGCATAGTGCAGCTCGCCACGAGAATGAAGTTTATTGTTGTGACAACATATTACATTTACGGGGTGTCAACATGACTTGACGGCTCTGAACTTAGCCCACACGGGCGGTGGTGTGCGCCTGTCTCCCACAGCGACAATCCGGCACCCTCACTGCCTATTGCGTCATTTCGATGTCCGAGGTGCTCACCGCAAAGTAGGGGTTGTTGCTGGCGGGCTGAAACTTGAGACCGGTGACGACGTAAAACAGCAGCGTGGCCAGCTCACCCGCCGCGTCGCTCACCCATACGTACTGATACGGCGTGGTGCTTTTGAGCAGGTACACGACGATGCGGGTGAAGTAGATGTAGGAGACGACCATGACGTAAAACTCACGGAAGAGGGTGAGCTTTTTTAGGTTGGCTGCGGCCTTGCCGTCCGTCTGCGACGCTTCGCGCAGGTGCTTGATAGACCAGACGATGGGGAACAGGATGGCGCAGCAGCAGATGATGTCGAGGAGGTGGAAGACATCGCGCCAGGTGAACCAGGTCTTGCTCGCGGGGGTGTTCTCGTCCAGGATGACGATCGCGACGTTAGCGAGGACCTGAAGCGGGATGACGACCATGAGGATGCGCTTCTCGCGGTCAGCGATGAAGGGCTTCATGTACGACCACCCTGTGCCCACCAGCACCACGACCGTGAAGAACATGATGCCCCGGAAAAATGTGAACACGTAAAAAGCGATGTTCCAGCCATCGGGGTGGCCGGTGGTCTTGATGAGGTGGAACATGCCCGCCTGAGACAGCACCGTCAGTGACTTCAGCGTTACCAGCGCAATCATGAGGTAATGAATATTGTGGGCTGACGCTCGGTTGCGAATTACGATGGCCGTCCAAATGGCGCCTGCCACTGTGAACAGCACAAACATGGCCTGCAGACGGGGACGGCACAGCAGATTCAGTTAGCCCCCCTCCACGCTCCTAACCCAGGCATTACACCCCTGAGTCCATCATAGCTGCGCCCGCGGAATGGAAGCAGGGACACGATGTGGGGAAAACAGTCATGGGGAGTAGTGATAAACATACGTATGCCCATGCAACACACCATTAAAAACAGCAGACTCGCAAATATGACCCTAGATATTCCCATTGGCAGCCCCACATTCCTTTCACATGAGACTCTGAGATTCTACCTTCACTTCTTCCTGAAAACAAATCATATTTGCTTGACTCGCTACACCCGCATTCTGAAAACCACCCCCTCCCCTCTGCCCCCCCACCCCTCCCCCAATCTCCCTCTATGCTCCACCCAGCAAGGCATTTCACGCGATACAAGCCATGTTAAACTCCACAGAGTCCTTCTCGATCCATCTTCGACACACCACAGCCCTAAACTGCCTTCGATAGTGAATCACAGCTGTAGCGGAGTAATCATTCAGACGACTCCCCTCTGAAAAGTGAGCCGCGAAAGAATAAAGGCCAGGCTGTAGAGGAAAAGAATCCTTGTACCACTAGCATTACGGTGCATGTGGTGCCTTACCATGTAAATGATGGGGAGTTCCGTTTCGCCCACAGAAAGAAAGTCGGGGCTGCCGGAGGCGTCCACGTTGTAGAGGGCCACCCGGATATCAAACGACACCACGGTATCCTCCAGGCAGTTGGCGAAAAAGAGAGAGTACTCCCCCGCGTACTCCTCGCTGATTTTGTTAGAGTATTTCACCACACCGTCCTCCTTCAGGCTCGGGATCTCCTGAAAGGTGAACAGCGCGCTGACGTGCTTATTCTCAAGGATGCACGACCCCTCCATACCCAGGTCCGCTTCCAGCTGTGTCTCCGCTTCCGCGGTTGTGATGAAAATGCCTAGCTTGCTGGCATCCATCTTGGGTGACCCGGGCGTGCGGTACATGGTCTCGTTGGCCAGCGTGATGTCGATGTGGCCGCCGGGGCCGAAGCCGAAGGGTCGCGCGATGAGAATGATCTGCCGGTCGTCCTTGTTGACCTGGGCGTCCGTGATCCGCGACGCCGCGGGTCCCACACACGCTACCAGACACACCAGCAAGAGCGCAGCGCAAATATTTTGCCTAGTCATGTTGGCCGAAGATCTCTTGAGCCCTAGCCTAGGCGAGCTACGCGGAGCTGCGGTGTGGAGTAGTCGGTGTGTTGACTGAGGGAGGCTCAATTTCCCGCCGCGGTTCAAACGTTGTACAGCCTCAAGATTGGCCAGAGTATCACGCGCAGGGACTTTCAAAGGTGGTACGATAAGCAGCACGATCGCCACCAGCGTATCTGTGTGATTGTGCGTCAAGAGTGCGACCTCGAGACGAACAACCTGAACGGACGCTACAAGAAGCCGCTTCTAACGAATTCGAGGGTGAGGCTCGCACAGGGCAGGCTCGTCAGAGGGAGGCGCAACGCAGCACCATGCTGAAAATGGCGCGGAGTACGTGTAAGATTTTTTTTCAGTATATAGCGCATTATATCAATTCCTGGTCCAAGAACCAGCCAGGAACCTCGGTTACCAAATATTTTAGTAAAAGATTATATTAAATCGTGCAAATAATTATGGATACATATGAATTTACACCAAGAATTATTGGATGCCTGAAATATCGTTGATTTTCTTCGAATACAAGATTTATCACCACTGCTGGTTGACCGAGCCAACCGTCGTATCGATGGTCGTTATTGCGCGAGCGGGTGAAGGTCGCAACCTCAAAAATAAAAACGCGTGGCATTCGTTGGCAACTTTGCGCCTCTCCACCTCGTCCTTCGCAGGTAGCGGCTGTACCTCACGACCAGACTAAGTATCAAACATCACGGCCCAAATTGCTGAGCTGCTGCATGTAGGCCGGTAGGGACGGCGCGCCTACGCTACAGACACGCGTGCGAGCTTGACGGCGGGAGGGGGGTGTTCACGGGCAGCGACTCGGCAGTATTATGTATTCAGAGGCGACTCTCGGCGCGCTCGCCGGCTTGGCTTCCTGCCTCTGCTTCGGATCCTTTGGCGTGCCCATTAAAAACCCAAAGGTCATCGCAGCTAAGGTAATATCCATACAAATTCCGTCACGCCCGGCTTGATCAACCTACCTGCTCCCTTCTTTCAACTTTGCGAAGTCGATCTCGGCTGTGACGAACGCAGAACTGTCTTTGTTGGTACTGGCCGACCCAACTTATTTTCTTTCTCGACACCCCTTCCGCCCGGCTCGTTTGCTTATAGGTGGATCCGGTAGTGTTTCAGTGCTACAAGACCACCGCTTGCTTCCTGTCCAGCTTCCTAGTGCTACTGTATGTGGACTTCAAATTCACCTGGTGCGGGCCAAGCCAGAACCGCCGCCCTTCCCTTCTCCCACCCTTCTGTAAGCCCTATCAAGCCCAAATCTTTCTTGTTTTTGCAGGTGGGGTGTCCTGGGCGCCTTCATCTGGGTTTTCAATGGGATTTTTGCCATCATGGCTGTCCAGATGGCTGGCCTGAGCGTCAGTCAGTCACTGTGGAGTGGCCTCAGCAGTGCGTCGCCACTTTCATAACCGCCCTTTGGAATTACTTCTCACCCAATCTCCTTGGCATGGATTCATATGCCCCGAAGCACACGCCCTGATTTTCTCCCCTCTGTTCCCTCCTTCCTTTGTTCAGTTTTTGTATCGTTTGTTTGGGGCGCGTACGTCTTCCATGAGCCAATTAAGGACTACAACACCTCAATCGCAGGTAACATCATCCTCCCTCCCTCTCTCTCTCTCACACACACACACACACACACACACACACACACACACACAAACACATTGCGCGTACGTGTTGATAAATCTTCATCTCAGGTGGTGGTCTGGTTTCCCGACAGGGCTCATGGTGATGGCGCTGGGGATGGTGGGCGTGGGGTATGCATCAGCCATGCAGCCCAAAGCGCACGCGCACTCGGACACGGATGAGCTTCCCCTGATCACGGACGAAGATGGTCAGTCAAGCCAAGGTCCAGTGCCACTACGTCCTTTCTGGGCTATCCTCCCACCCTGTCTACGCACACACACACACACACACACACACACACACACACACACACACTCACTCACTCACTCACAGCTTTTTCATGCGTAAATGTGAAGCATCGAATTTCGGCAGGCAAATCAAGTTCAATTAAAAACATAGGTGCCTTAATGAGTGCCGCAAGTGTGGGATTATGCGTATGCTGGGAATTTTATTTTAAAATGATATAAACCTATAATTTTATTCGACTCAGCTTATGGACTGTCAGATAGCCGGCAGGTGTGGGCCGTCCTGATCCTGTGGGTGGGTTGGGCTGCACACAGGCAATTCCAAGTACGCACAGAAACAAAGTGAGGGGAAAAAAGTGGCCACAGGGCTGGCCTGCGCCATCTACGTCGGTGTCGCCAACGGCAGCTTCATGGTTCCCTTCAAGAAGGTGCCCAAGACGGTGGTAGGCATCGAGTACTTGCCGTCCTTCGGCATCGGCGCCATGCTGGTCACCCTCTGTATTGTCCCCGTGTACTTTGGCTTCATCAAGTTTGTGCAGGCCCGGCCTCTCCCCAGCTTCCATTGGGACATCGCCCACAAGCCCGCGTTGCTGACTGGCATCCTTTGGAGCTCAGGCAACTTTTTCAGGTGAGCCACCTCCTCACCCCCTCTCCTTCCCTTCTAGTCAACTTTCACACACACATACACACACACATATGTAAACACACACGCGCGCTTATACACACACAAACATACACCGACCATAGGATCCTGAGACATGTTCCCCGTTTTTCCGTGCAGCATCTACACCACCCAGTTTCTCGGCCTGGCGGTGGGTTGGCCACTCGTGCAGTGCCAGCTATTGGTCAGCACCGCCTGGGGCATCCTTTACTTTCGGGAGCTCACAGACACGTACAGCGTATCTGTCACGTGCGTGTCCTCTGTGTTTGTCCTCGCGGGGGTCATCATTCTGGGGCTCTTTGGACTGTGAGCAAATAGATAGGTGTGTGGCGAGGGGGGGGGGGGGCAAAAGGGAGTGTGAACAGAAGTTCATGCACGCGATATCACATTGCGAATTTAAGATGATCATAGGATATGTGATTTGTGCCGATTAAAATGTCCTCAGCTCTTTGGTTATTTCATGTTATCAGAGGGGAGCATGTAGGAGCCCGTCCAGTTTTTGGTTTTCATTTTGACACGTTGACCATCCATGTTCGATCACTTACTCTCTAGTGCGAGAGAGGAGATTGTGAAGTGGGCTGGGCTCCGGGGGATGTTCGCGTTGAGTAGGTTCTCTCACCTGACCGCTTGGACATTCTGTAGATTCTAAGTTCGAAAGTTTAAGAATGGAATTTCAAGTTGGGACAAGATTTTGTGCAACTTCTTCAGTGCATGTATTAAGTTAGGTTGGCTATGCAAATGCACATGTTGCTGTGCCTTTAAGGGAAAACGGAAATGGCGATTCTCAACCGACGCTGAAGTTGGTGTGGGTCATAGCGCACTGTCAAGTCGCTGATTGTTCTTGAGACGGTCTTGTGGAGGGCGCGAAAAAAAAACTACACTGACACCTCTTTACTGGCGCATCATTTCTTGAACCGCATTCCATATGTTTCCGTGCAGCGTTGGAACGGGGGTCAGTCTATCAGCTGCTCTGTCTATTCTACCAGACACCGTGGTGCCGAGATGATAGAGCTGCTTCGATATAGAATGTCGGTCGCCTCTCTCGCAAAATTTTGATTGCTAGTAGAGGGACTGTTACCTCCATACCTTGTATCGCTATTAATTGAAACGGCAAATCACATGTTGGCGACTGCTGGGCGCGGGGGGGTTGGGAGAGCGGAGTTCCCCTCTCTCAAGGGACGCATCGGAGGAAGGATTTCTTACAAAAATAAGTTAAGGAATGACGGAGGGTGGAGAGGAGGGACAGAGGGAGAGAGAGAAAAAGGGGGGGGGGGGGAAGGGGGAAGAGAAGGAGACAAGCAGAGGGAGAGGGTGGAGAGAAAGTAGGAGGGAGTGGAAGTGATAAGAAAGGGAGAGACGATATAAGGGGGGAGCGGGAGAGAGAGAAAAGGAAAGTGAGAGGGGGGAGAGAGAAAGGAAGCAAGGGTCAGAGAGAGGGGTGGGGTAGAAGGGAGTGGGAGGGGAAAGGGGTAGAGAAGGGGAGAGGGTGGGTGGACAGAAGGGAAAAGGAGGAGTAAGGGAGATGGAGAGCATGGCGAGGGACAGATAGCGAGAGAGATATATATAGAAAAAGTGAGACAGAGAGAGAGGGGGGGGGAGGGAATGGGGGATAAGGGTGGAGGGATAGGGAGAGAAGGGGGGGAGAGAGAGAGAGACGAGAGGGAAAAAAGGAGGGCGGGGGAGAATATATATGTATAATGATAACAAGAAGTAAGCAAGTAAATTATGAATTAAGTTTTTTACCACAGGCTGGCGACCTCGGCGTGGGCTCCAATGATATACGAGACTTGAGATTTATTCTTTACTTGTGCGGCGGCCTTTCACCATTGCTTGGTTGCTTGCGCCTGTGATAAGTCACTGTCATGCTTGAGGAAAATATATTCTGCATACCCTACCTACAGGTTTATAGTATATCATTGAACCTAGTGCGCTTTTGATTTTTAGTTACAAAAAAATCTGTGGAAGCGCACCACATGGACGAGCGGATTACAAAAATATAAGGGTGGTTTATTGTGCGAAGCACCACTACATACACTACTCCATAAAATCCTGGACAAGATTTCGCACTTTCGCAAGTAGAAATGTAATCATGCGTCGATTTTATTGACAAATGTCTGGAAATCCTAGGGAATGCTTTTGCGCGCAAAATGGAATGCGCCGACAATTACGAGGGGCGAATTCGAGCACTGCCGGGCTTGTGTAATTGGGGTTATCGCGCCCGCACCCGTGCGGCACGTTGTTTCAAACAGACAAACAGTCGCCATGCTGGTTAGACGAAAAGGGTAACGGGCGCACAACGCTTCAATATGAAGGCTGATGCGACGGTCGCGCAAATATAATGCATAGGCGACGGAGGGGGGAGGTGTTGGGCAGGCCGCTGTGGGGAAACGCACGAAATCGCGTATGTAGACTTACCACCGATATGCGCACAACCCAAGGGCAAGCCGCTTTCGGCCACAATGTTCAAGCGATCACAACTTACTCATATATGGTCAAAACTTCTTGTGACAGGTACCGTTGAACGCGTCTTTTCAATGCGCGTCGAGCACATCTATTCCGAAGTTCAAACACTCGCGAATCGATTTGTTATTATGAATTGTTTTAATTTACAAATTATTCCGGCAAAGCTTAGCCGCAGTGCCAAGCAACACCCATCGAATTCGGCTCACCTCATGAGGCGATTTATGTGGGGTTTGTCGATATATGTTTACCTATTCTTCATTCATATTGACTTCCGAGCATAATTCCCGACGCGTGCCACGCGTGGGGCGGGTGTGGTTGGCACAAGCACATACCCAAGCATTCCAAACACCACCGTCAACGTGATGCGTCCCAAACGGCGAAATTGGACCTCGCCCCTCCCCTAAGCCAATCGCCCTCGCATGTTTAGAGCGTGTAGTGCCTATTCAAACCTACGTCATGCGCGTTTTTGCTCGCTTGCTTTCCAAAAACATCACCCGTGCTTGCGGCGTGAATTTTCGTGCTCTATTATTCACACACCAGCAAACCCAACCTCGCGCATTGAACACGGCACCCACGCCTCCAAACCCCCTCCAAAAAGCCCCCAAAAATGCAGTTATGTGGAACACATATAGTAATGTGCGGCTTGGTATGAGCGCTTGAGCAATGCCCAAGCGTGGCGCTTAGAATGACGTGTGTAGTTCAAATAATTTCCCGGAAATTTCTGGGCTTAATTCGACAAACTCCACCGACAACTCCCGCTTTAAGCTGAGGTCTAACCACCCCGGATGACGGCTTACTACTGCTTGCTTCTCGGCTCTCCTACAACTGGGTGGTACTCGGGTATCGTCGTGCTTGACGTGGTGAAAGGGGAGCGTGTTCTCGACTAGCTTATGCTTAGCATAACGCATGTCCGGAATTTTGTGAAGGAGTGTACTAGTTCATTAACGCTGGGTCGTCTATTGTCTATTCAATACTTTGTTCTTGGAATGTTGCCCATCATCGAAGCGCGCGCACGTGCAAGCGGCACAGCAGCAGGAGATGTAGATATCCATTGTACCCGTACCTGTAGCGGCGGTTCGACGGTAGCACGTCCCGCCATCTGCAGTGAATATAACCCAATATACTCGGAAACCCTTCCGAAATTTGCAGACTACAACAGTCACCGTCTGTCGTCAAAGCACAGGAAGGCTACCAAACGAGACAAAATCCCGCCACCGATTGCAAGTATACACAGTTGGCTTGTCTACCAAAACATTCAGCGGTACTGGCTTGATAATACTCGTTGGCCGTAGCATCCTTACCCTAGCGCTGTCTGCGTGTACCCCGCCTTGTTGTCAAATACAGTCGCCCGCAGCACAGCAGCTGCAGCATACCGTCGCCCGTCCGTCGAAGACCGATGGCGTACAACGGCACGCTTGCTATTCACGCCATCGAGGCGCAACGTCTAAAGGAGACGGAGTGGTTCGGTGCGTTTCCTTCCCGCTGCCTACTTCGGGAACGCGGGGTGCGTGGCAGGGCAGAGGGGGCGTTAAGTACTGTAGTGGGTCTTTTTACAAAATAAGGTGAGTGCTAGGGCTGGAGAAAACCAAGTTGATAGCTCACTCCATTTATATACAATGGAAGGAATAGGTCGTCACGATTAGATGAAAATGGGACGCCCATTGAGAGGTTAATTCTATGCCTGTATGTTTGTGCGTTTGGATGGGTGCAGGGCGGCAGGACCCCTACTTGCTGGTGCACATAGGGCGGCGAAGTTTCAAGACCAAAATCCATGAAGGTGAGTGGGGGCGGGAGCGGGATGGGTATATCACAGTGCCAGGACTCAAGTCTAGCACTCAGCCGTGCAGCAACACGCTTTCACGCGCGGTCTTCTGTCCTGGCGAGTGGTGATACGGTTGGGTTGTCCAGTTTATCATTGTCACAGAGTATGCGCTATTGTGTGTTCGGGACTGTGATGCTGTACGTGTGCTTGAGTGTGTGTGTGTGTGTGTGTGTACGTGTGCGTGCGTGAGTATGTGTGTGTGTGTGTGTGTGTGTGTGTGTGTGTGTGTGTGTGTCTTTCGGCTGTAAGAAGATTATGGTGTGTTGTGTTGCTTTTGGGTCGCAGTTTCTTTGCATTTGGCTACCATGTGAATGTCACGATATGATTGTAGTAGTGTGCATTTCGCAACCTAGCTGTATGAAAACCTTTCGTATTTCCCGCTTACGTGATCTTGTTTCTTTATTTCCCTGGGTATGTATAGGACTTCTCCATACAATTGTTTACGTTATTGCATGCGACTATATTTTTGTTCGTATCATTGAGGAATTGTGTGTGTGTGTGTGTGTGTGTGTGTGTGTGTGTGTGTGTGTGTGTACTCGGTGCTATGACTGTTGAAAGTCAAGTCATTATGTGTGCACGATATTGTTTGTGAGTGTGTATCGCTGGTTTCGAATGCGTATGACAATTGGGCTATTTTTGCGCATACTAAGACGTGTACAATCCTAGGGAGATGTCAGATGCTCTGGTGATGCAACATTTGCATATTCTTGCGGGTCAGGGCAGTGTTGAGTTTGTGTTACACATTTCTTTGTTTCGGCACACCCTGGAATGATTTGATGGTTGAGCTCCCCCCTTCTTTTATTTCCTGCTGTCGCTAACATCAGACGGCAGCAGCGTGGCGAAGTGGAATCAGACCTTTAACGTTCCACTCGCAGGCGAGCAAGAGCTACTGTTGGAGGTGCGTGTGGAATGCAAATCGCTGTCCTAGCTTCTTCACCTCAAATCCAGATAATTTTGTAACTCCCAATTCAAATTTCCGGCCGACTCGGGCTGATTTGTCACGCCTAATTAGAAAGGGGTAAACCAACCCAAGTTTTCCTCTCTTGAACCCCCTCCCCCCCCCCTCCCTCCTTCATAAGACACACACACACAAACGCACGTAGGAGTGCTCCTTACCAGTGCCAACTCCTATTTTTCTGTATGCAGATCAGCCATAGTTCAGGCATTCATGTTCCCACCCATTCTCCTCTTTACCCCCGGCGCTTGCCTTGCTTTTCTCTTCTCACCCCCCCCCCCCCTCCCTTTAATCCCCCACATCTTTATTCTCACAAGGTGGCCAGAGCGATGGCATGCAGTCATGGGTGGACTTTCTCGAGTCCTGACACTGAGTGTGCTCCTGCAACCAGGTGTTCAACAAAAACATGGGAAAGGATGACCTCATCGGTAGGGCTCGCCACTTCCTTGCCAAGGCGGTGAACTTTAGGGAAGAGGACTGCTGGGTGACGATAAAGCGCGGTGGCAGCGATAAGTTTGCAGGCGTAGTGCACCTCCGGCTCTCATTTACGCCCTCCGCCCCCTCTCGCCCCGGCGCGGTCCCCGTTTCATCTCCCCAGCCCGCCTACAGCCCCCCTTCATATAATGCTGGAGCCCCACCACACCCAACCACCAACGCTTTTTACCCGCCACCGCCGCAATCCATTGGCGTGCCAGCTGCAGGGGCAGCACGTCCGGAGAACCTCTACAACTACCCGAGCCCTGCCTCTCAACAAGCAACCGCGCAGACCAATCCGTACAGCAGTGTGTACCCTTCACAGCCTGCAGGTGCTTCGCCTGCTGCCCAGCCCAACCCCTACGGCTCTGCCTCTCCTTCCCAGCCACCACTAAGTCAGCCCAACCCCTACAGCTCCTCTGCCCCTCCTTCACAGCCATCACCTGGCCAGCCCAACCACTACGGCTCCTCTGCCTCTCCTCAGCCAGCACTCGGGCTGCCCTACCCCTACTGCAGTGCCGCACAGCCACAGGACGCACAAGCCGCTAAGCCCAACCCTTACGGTCCCCCGTCCCAACCACCAGCAGAGCAGCCAAACCCGTATGGCGGTGCCTCCTACCCCTCGCAACTCCCCAGCGCCCCAGCTACAAAGCCCAACCCTTTCGGCCAGCCCAACCCTTACGGTCCCTCGTCGCAACCACCAACAGAGCAGCCCAACATGTACGGTGGCGCCTCCTACCCCTCGCATCCTCCCGGCGCCGCAGCTGCGAAGCCCAACCCATACGGCAGTGCACCCGCTCCCCTACCCCAGCCAACAGTTGGACAGCCCAGCCCATACGGTGCCTCTGCCCCTCCGTTCCATCCAGCAGCCGCACCCAACCCGTACAGCGGTGTCTATCCTGCCGCAGCACCGGGCCCCTCATCCGGGCAGCAGCCTAACCCCTACGGCGCTTCTGCGCCACCGCCTTATGCCTCTGCTCCACCCCAATCAGCAGCGCAGCCCAGCAACCCCTACGGCAGCGCCCAGCCCAACCCCTACGCTACTGGACCTCCAAACCCATACCCTCCGTAGTCAGCTGCCCAACCCTGGCCCGGCGTGTAGCAGCGACTCTAGAAAGGAACACTTCGTGAACCAATCATGTAATCAGCGCGCTGCAGATATAAATGGAATACTAAGTAAATGGACTCGCCAGCGATGTTGCTTTCACGAGATGTCACCAGTGAGGGCCGATGCAACAGACAGGAAACTCATTGCTTGCCTGGAAATTTATCGTTCAACATGTCAGCGGCCGTTTTTTGTTTTTTCGTTTTGAGCTGTAACCAGCTGAAGTGGAGAAGCGTACGTCAATTCAAGGATAAGCGGTGAGTGGGTGGGAAGGGATTTACGGGGGGGTGGGGGTCCATATGATGGGCGAATCATCCGTTCATTCAGTCTTCTTGACGGGTAGAGCATAGCTCAGAATCACGCCGCCTGCCAGCACCGTCGCCACGATACCCAGGCTGACGTTGGTGGGCACCTCCAGGCCCCCAAACTCGCCTATCATCTTCATGCCGATGTAACCCAGCACGATGGCGACAGACTTGTCGAGGAAGCGCAGGTCGTTCATGACGACTGAGATGAAGCTGTACAGGGCTCGAAGGTTGACGATTGCAAACCTGCCATGGAGAAAATAAACAGCACAGTTACAATTTCGCAGCAAAAATGATCATACGCAACATATTTTAGGATGTTTTCATTCCTGCGCTTATTAACAGGGCTGACGCCGCTCCCGCGGGGTTACGTTTATATAATGGTCAAGCAGTGAAGTGTTCCACAAATCAAATAAGAAAATCAGGCACAGGAGACATGCTCCGTGCACGTATAATACCCGTGCAAGTATGTCATATCCACAAGAATGCCACATAAGTCACATGTGTGTGGCTCAAAAACATACGAGCAAATGAGAAAGTCTGTAGAGGGGGGTGGCGGACTCACATGTTGGAGGTGTACACAATGAAGGGGTCCACGGTGACGCCAAAGACAGCGGGGATTGAGTCGACGGCAAACACGACGTCGCTAAGCTCCACCACCGCCAGCACGAGCAGCAGCGGCGTCGCAACGCGCTGCCCGTTTTGAAGGGTAAAAAACTTGTCTCCGTCGTAATCTGCACCCACAGTGATGAATTTCCGGCAAAACTGAAACACACAGACACACACACACACACACACACACACACACACACACACACACACACACACACACGCACACACACACGAGAATAGTTAGTGTAATACCACAAATAAAAACGCAGCCATCTCGCGCACCGCAAGAACACCCTTTCACTGAGGATTCATGAAGATTTCATGCTAGAGACGCTGCCAAATGCCCGTGGCTTCTCAAGAGAGATATGAAAGGGAGACAAGGAATAACCTTCACTATGCCATTGTTCTCCAAGTCTTCCTCGTCCTCTTCCTCCTGACCGCCCGTAAGGATGCCGTACGAAGAGTATACCAGAATCGCCGCGAAAAATAGCAGCACAGGTTTGAAGTTTTCCACCAACTCCACCCCCGCGAGCGTCATGACAGCGCGCAAAACGGCCGCGGTCCAAATACCATAGTTCAACACAATTTCCTGTTGCGGAGGCTTCACCTGCAGAGCGTCGGACCTGGCTCAGGGACAGCCTGACCAACGTTCGATTTAAAGATACATCGCTGGTTTACATATATATATATCATTTCCCAGAGCCAAACGCGACGGCAGCAAACACCCATAGCGCCACAACTTCCCCAGCGCTCGTCGTCTTCTCCTCGACCGCAATCTGCTCTATCCCCTCATCCGTGCTGTATGTAGTGTGTCTCGACGCGCGCCCTTCCTCCAGTAAACTCTCCTGCTCCGACCTGACTTTCCCTGCAGCCAACTCTTCGCCTTCCACTTTGCTGTTCACCACCGCCAATGTGCTACTCCCCCGACGTGGCGACTTTCCTACCATGTGGTGCCCACCCCGCCGTGCCAACCTGCGTACCGTGCTGCCTCCTTGCCGCATGACCACTCGCTGCGACTGCGGCTGCCACTTCCCAGCCACCGACAGCCCACACCCTAAGGTCTTCATATGAGATGCCATCCTGTCTGCTATGCTGGCGCGCACAGCGCAGTCAAAGACACCGGTCTGCACTCGCACTCTCTCACTCCCTAGTTATTCACTGCTCGCGCGTCCTTCAGCCTGCGCCACGTTCAGCACAGGCAAAGTTACTTGCTATGGCCTGCGCTGTGCTACTGAGAGCCTCAGAGGCTGGAGTAGATCATTTGCATGACCGTCGAAAAGACACTCGTCGGCTGTCGTTGGTAAATTCGAATTCACAATATTTGTATCAACATCAAAGTTATCTTGTCATAATTTCCTCTATTCTATTTCGTCGGGGAGACACGAGGCAAGATACTGAAAACACACAGTCGACTAGCGTTTCCAAAGCAACTACGGAGAAGAACGTGTTTCTTTGCAGCACGTGTGACGAATACGGTGTGATAGGACTGGGACGAAACCGAGGGATGCCTGGTATTGATAGGAATTGCTGGACGAGCCGGAATAAAAGGTGCGCGAATGTAGACAAGACACTGGCCAGAATAGCGTGTACACGTGAACAAAGTAGTTTGGAGACGAGTTGATACGGGCGATTAACGGATAGGGGGATGCTTGGGGGAGGAGCGCACCTGGCCCAAGCCACACTGCGCGACGACAAGCGACGAGGAGGAAGACGGAGGAGGCAAAACTGCGTTCCTTGGCGCGCGGACACGCGCGCAGCCTGTGAGCTCAACAAACGGCCAGGCGCGCCTCTCGCCCTCCCAAACCAACCCCCGCGTTTTTTCCAGCAGGCATATATCGCTTTGCTCAAATATGAATCGTAGTGATGGATGAGTATCGAGGTAGTGCTGGGGTTGCGGAGGTGAGCGAGCGGGAGGAGGGGCTGCGAGCGAGACGGTTGTTTGGATAAGTCGCTGCTTCACTGCCGATGCTGTGCTGCCGTCGTCTGTGGCGCGAACCCGTCACCCTCCACCCATTTCAGCAGCCTGCCTGTCGATCTGTACGCATCCAAATATCCCGTCGCCCGGCCGCTGCTACCCTAAATGCCTAAATCTCCGCATTCGCGGTCAAAGCGAGAGCATAATTGTGAAATCCCACCTTATAAACTCCGTTCGGCTGGCACTCAAGAGTCTCCTGCAAATCCAAATATGGGATAACGTACCATGGCGGTGGTGGTGATGGCTCACAGACAATCGCAACGTGATGGTGCGTGGCGATTCACTGTCGAATGGTCGTAGATTCGCGCTGTTGAGGAGGCCACGTCGACAGAAAGTGAGTGGTACTAATGGTTGTAATTGTACTTTTCTGCTTTCATATTGTGCATAAACCTAGCAGATTATACTAAGGAAACTCTGAAGCCACGCCGAGAATGCAACACTTGGAGGCGACAAGCGGCGCCTCACGCGCCGCTCGAGGAAGCACGGGGACGCTTGCGGCCCATGGCGCGGGTGAAGAGCGCCGTGGCCGGAGAAGGCATCCCAGCCGAGGAAGAAGCGGCCTCCGTGCCGTCCGCAGCGGCGGACAAACCACGCAAGACGTTGTCCGCGTGAGCAACATGGACGGCAAGAGAGACCTTTCGACGCCAGGAGGCCAACAACTTGCCCACGTGCATCCCTTGAGATGCGGCTGCCTGCTTGGCTAGCTCCGTCAAGAAAGCCGTGGCGTGGCCGCCAAGAGTACCAAATTCCGTGACTGCAAAGGGAATGAAGCGGATGTCGGGGCGACTCCTCAACCCCTCCGAGTACTTCTCGAACTTGGTCTTCTCAGCGCGGCGGAGAGCGACTTCGGGTGACGGGGGGCTAGACACGCCGAACAAACCGGAAACCACGGCATCAAGGGCAAGTTTTGAGCCTCGGATGCCGTGATAGTGCAAGACACCCACATCCGCGGGGAGACCGTCGTTGCCGTTGGGGAGTTGAACTAACATCGTGGGATCTGTGAGGACCTCGACGCCAACCCCGAGTGCGCCACGAACCTCGGAGATGATTTCCGCAAGGGCCGTCACTAACCAAGAGTGAGCGGTGTGGACCGAAGCATCTCCGCCGCAACGAGCCAAATGGTCCGCAAAAGCAGTGGCCCACGCATCATCCGACATGTCAACACCCGCCGACGAGAACGCACCCCGCATAGCTTGAACCGAGAGATGGCAAGAAGCACAAGCAGTGGGGGAGCGTAGAGAAGAGAGGATGCGAGATGAGGGTAGGCCGAAGATGCGACAGACCGCGACGCGGAAAACTGCGTCGTAGTGCTCAGGGAACTTTTCACGGAGCTCGCCCAGGCGACCCGAAGTAGGCGGGTCCGAAGCCAAAAACGCGAGGGCGCCGTGGCCGAGACGAGATACAAAACGCCTAGACTCCGGCCGAGCGCGGTTGGAAAACGTGGGAGCGAGCTTCGCGAAGCGAAACAAGTTGACACGCTCACTGATGTCGGCTTGTAGCTTTGGAAAGATGTCCGTGGCAAACGCAGAAAGAGGGACGAGCGAGGGTAGGCCATCAAGGGACTGGGCAATCTGCTCGTTGTTTGATCGGGCTTCGGCAACGCAGCCGGCGCGAGCCACCGTTGGACGTTTCGGGGGGAGCATCGCTAAGGCTGTGGTTATCAAAGGTGCAGACTCGGCGAGAGCGTGAGAACCGCACGCAGCGTCCAAGCGCGCCCACGACGAAGCGAGTTTTGTGCTTTCATCCTGCAGATATTATAATCTAATTGCAGTTAGATTTCTTTCAAAAACTTTCTTTCAAAAAAATCTTTCAAAAAGTAAATTAATAATATAAGCAGAGATGGAAACCACCAATCAAAAGGGAAAAATAAGGTTGAAAAAACCCCACAGGCCTAAGCCCGAGGACGAGCGAGGCATGCCACAGCATCGGCACTGCCATCCTTTAAAGCATCGCGAAAATGGAACCCAATGTACCATGAAGAGCAGCAAAAAAACGTTGCGGGAATTCTCACAGCAATTTAATCACAAGTAAAGATTCAAAGGTATGCGAGCATGATATGACATGTAGCCTTTCGAGAGCTAACGTAGACACAGATGTGTTCTGTGTTCTTGCTTATTGCTTCCACTACAATTGAAAGTGCAGATGGAACGGCGATTGGAAAGAAGTCTTATTGTTTACTATTTAGCATTAGATTGTAAATGAACAAAGGAATTGTTGAAATGGTTATTTCACCTCCCTCTACTTGTTGTAAGTAATACCTTATAGCTATTAATTGCAGATAGCTACTGTAAGCTATTCTAGATATGATTAGCACATACCGATAACTTGTAGTTTGTTTTGGTACAAAGATGTCGCTAGGCTACAACTCTAACACTCTTGTTGTTCAGACACCACGCCTCGGGCTGGTTGTCTCCGTGACTGTGACAGTAACTACGTATGCGTTAGTAATCTTCCTTACTGATAGTGTGTGCACGGTTTAACATGTTATGGGCCCTCGCCTCACGTCACTCACGACTTGGTTCGGCAAGCTGCGATCGCCACCTCACCCGCAGAAGGCAAGTTTACATAGATACTTAGTACTTTCACCTTGTAGTCGGCGGTATCGCCAGTATAATCTGCTCTTTAAAAAAACCCACCCTCCATCCCACCTAAGTCAGCCGCTCGAGGACGCCAAACAGCCACCCACACCGACGCACTCGTCGTGTGTGGACAGGGTGCACACATGTCCAAGTTGGAGACGGAGGGGAGGCGCACTATCGGGTGAATACGCATACACATAGTCAACGACAACTCTAGCTTAATATATTAATATATTATCTTAGCGACTCAATCGCCAGCGCATCTCTCAACATGCACTCGCCGTGGCCACGACTTGTGCCCCATATTGGGTGGAGGACACAGAAAAGGTGCTTTGAGACACCCCGGGGCATCAGGCCGAGGGGTCGGCGGGCATCATGCCGTCTCTCTGAAACCACTGTTAGGCACAAGTCCGGCTAGCGGTTTTTACCGCTGCCTGTTTTTTCACTATTTTCTTTTTCGTCCTCTGTCGAAATGGCGCCGAAAACTCGCTCTGTCGCCTCTCCACATGATTCGCATCCTGCTTCCCATGATCTCGGCTCTCCGCAGAGCTTTGTCATTCCCACCCCTCCTACCCTCGCGCTCGTCCTAGAACAAATGGCGCTCATAAACGCCCGCATGGACGCGCAGTCCGCCGACGTTGCAGTTGTTGCTGCCGCTGCGGACCCCTCTTTCGTTGTGCGTCGTCGCGATGCGCAGCTCGACACCCTTGGCGACAGCCACTCCCTGAGCTTATTCCTTGGCTTCGCCCCTCCCACACAAGGACCTACCTTCCCCGGCGCTCGGCTGGACACGCAGACGGCCCACGCTGCTGCTCTCGTTGCAGCTGCGGTTGGCGACCCTCATGTCGCACACCGCCGCCACGATGCGAACAGCGCACCACCGCCTCACGAACTGCCCGTGGAACAACTCCCACCACCTCCTCCGTACCCTCCCGCAGGGTATGCTCTCCCGACCCCCGGACCTTTTTTCCCGGTCGCGCCGCCGCCCCGGGTCCTCGCCTCCCGTGGCCACCCGCACCCGTACGGCCCGACGCCTACAATGGCCGGCCACTCTCCCTTCCCCGGCGGACCACCTCCTCCCTTCTCTGGCGGACCACCTCCTCCCTTCCCTGGCCGGCATTCGCCTCCTACCCAGCGTGGTGGGCACACCACCCGTGGCGGCCGTCGCCCCACCATTGACCCGGTGGTCATCGGCCGCGCGGGCCACGAGGCTACCGGTTTCGACAAAGACGCCCTCAACCGGTCCATGAAGATGTCAGTCCCTACCATGGGGCCCACCACGGACTTCAAGCAGTGGAAGAGGAACTTCCTTAATTCCCTCTCCATCAAGGCCACTTACCCCATCCCACAGCATGCCATCCGCGACTCGGGCGTAAGGTTAGACGAACCGGCGCAACACTACGCCTACACTATGTTGCTTCATGCAGCCCGCGCGAACCAACGCGTTGGCCAGGCGATGAAGTGCGTCTCCCCAGTACGTCCAGACTGCGCAGCAGCCGCGTGGGACATCATGTGTGAACGTCTCGACAGTCGGTCCTTTGCTCGCTCCTTGTCTTTGCTGGACAACTTGATGGTCAGACAGCGCCATGGACAGTCACTCATTGACTATGTCCACTACATGCGGCATACGCTCGACGACTACAACGAGACATGTCATATGGTTGATGGTTCCGCTGCCATTCACCCCCACAACCTCGGTCTCCTCATGCTGCGCGGTATTTCCAGCACCGGCCCACACGGTCAGGCCAAACAGTGCGTCATCAACGCGTTCGACACATACAACATGCTGTCCGTTGATGACGTGATGGCCGGCGCACTTGGCGCACAATATGGACGAGGACGACGCCCCGGACGCAACAGCTCCCCACACCTCGCCACCTTCCATCTCCGCCTTTGTCGCTGCTGGCCGCGGTACACACAGCGGTCAAGGCCGCCCCCCCACGTGGGCCTCACAGTGGTCGCGGACTACCCACCAAGTGTAGCGCATGCGGCAGCTTGGACCACATCTTGTCCTCGTGCACTACTCCGGATGACGCTCTCTTGCGGTGGACACTCGCGGAGCGCAAGATGATCATCCGAAAGTACGGCGCCCCTAGTGGCTCTCACTCGGCGCACGCCGCTCGGTTGAACGACGTCCCCGCCGATGACTCGGACAGTTTGCCCACCCTCGAGGAGTGCACGGATGAACACGATGACACTGAGGTGAGTGTGCCCTTCAGCTCCGTAGCCTTCTCCCCTTCCCTCACCCATGGCCGTAACCTCTCACAGTTCTGGGTAGTCGATTCCGCATGCTCGATCAACTTCACCGCGTTTAAAAGTGACTTCGTACGATTCATACCCCCCTCCGCTCCCTCGCGCGTTGGAGGGGTTGGTGTTGACGTCAAAGGCAGTGCCTCCGTCCGGATTTCAGTCAGGCTTGCCTCTTGCCGGCTTATTCACCGCACTATCCATGCGTTGTATACCGCAGACTTGTCCTCTCGCTCTGCACAACACATCGGCCGATTACTTAGTGTCAGCTGGATGCGGACCCACAGCGGCTGTGAATTCATCTTCCCCTTTGACTCGGACAATGGTTGGCTTGTGGCTCTCACAGGAATGGGTGTGCTAGAGCCGTCCGGAAACGGACTCTACCTCCTCCCCCACCAGCCAAAGCTCCCCTCAAGCCCCGCCGCAACGCATGTGCATGACCCCTCCCCTAGCGTTGCCCTTGATGCCCAGTGTGACCCTTTTCTGTGGCACCGTCGGTTTGGACACCTGAACATGCAAAGCATGCAGGCCCAACACACACACGGTGTCCTCACTAGCCATGCGTTAGCCAATTCCGTGAAATATGTTTTTTGCGAGTCATGCTTGTTACACAAAGCCACAGCTGCACCGCGCAACACCGTTGCCTGCGCGAAACCCTCCCGTCTCCTCCTCGATATGTCCTCTGACCTCTTGGGACCCGTTAACGTCCCCTCCCCCCATGGCCTCCTATTGAACCATGCAAACACAGTTAGTGTGGAAGATAACGTACGCAAACGTAGTTACAGTCACAGTCCCGCAAACGGAACAGTTAAGGCGACAACCAGCCTACAGGCGTGGTGTCGGGACAACAGAAGTGTTAGAGCTGTAGCCTAGCGACAGCTCTGTACCGAGTCAAACAGTTTATCGGTATGTCCGATCTAGACATGTACTAATCATATCTAGAATAGCTTACAGTAGCTATCTGCAACTAATACGTATGCGGTATTACTTACAACACTCCCCCTGCAGGTAGCTACGGGATGAAGCGTTGCATTGGGTCTTGTCCTCCAATGATCGCACTTCGGTGTCTTGCAAGTGCATGTCTTGGGAGGAGTTTGGTGAGCATGGCAGCGTCGGCAAAGCCTGTGAGTTGGAGGCTGTGGTCCAGGCCCCCCCCCAACGTCAGGCGCATGTGAATGGTGCCATGAAGGGAGCGGACGACCTTTTGCAGAGTGCGCCAATGTGCCTCTGTGGGTGAGGCTTGGGCGGAGCCAAGGATGCGCAAGACCGGGGAGACAGCGGGGCGCGTGCAGACGGGGGCGTAGTGGGGGCTGCCCAAGAGACTGGGGTGGACGTCTGGGTCAAAGTCGGGGGTTGCGTGTGTCGGTCGCCCGATGACTATGGGGTCAACGGTGGGGCGACGACGGCCACGGGAGGTGTGGTCGCCACGCTTGGCTTGGGAAGAGTGATGTCCATGGAAGGGTAGAGGTGGGCCACCCGGAAATGGAGAGCGGCCAGCCATTGGGGACGGCGGGGCGTACGAATTCGGGTGGTCACGGGAGGGGGGGACGCCGTGAAAGGGCGCCTCCGGGATGAGAGGTATGGGGTGGTGAGGGGCATATCCAACGGGGGGGTAGGGAGGGTGTGGCGGGGGTTGTTTGACTGCGATGTCGTGTAGGGCAGAATCAGCGGGGGGGTATGGGGGGGGTTGCAAGTGTTCACCTACGAGTTTGGGGCGCGAGGGCTCGCGGTGCGCATCGAGGCGGCGCTGTGCGACGGCGGGGTGCGGAAGAGTACTCGCAGCAACAACAGCATCCTCGGCCGACAGCGAGTCGAAACGAGCTGTCAAGTGTGCCACTTGCGCAAAGAGCAGGACGAGGGGATCCGGGGGGTGTTCGAGGGGGAGGTCGTGCACGTGGTGGCCCTCCGGAAAGTGTGCGAGGTGAGCGACGTGGCGGCGCTGAGCGACAGGGGGGTGCGGATTAGCACCCGCAGCAGCAACAGCACCCGCGGCCGACTGCAAGTCGAAACGAGCTGTCAAGCGCGCCACTTGTGCAAAGATCAGCGCGAGAGTATCCGGGGGGTGTTCGAGGGGGAGGGTGTGCACGTGGTGGCCGTCCGGAAAGTGTGCGAGGTGAGCATCGTGGCGGCGCTGAGCTACAGGGGGGTGCGATATAGCACCCGCAGCAATGGCGGCCGACCGCGAGTCGAGATACGCGTCAAGGCGCGTCAGTTGCACACGTAGCAGCTCGAGAACACCCTGGGTAGTATGGACAGTGCTCTGCTGAGAGCCTGACTCAGGGGAACCAACAGGTGAAACATGCGGGTTTTTCTGCGCCATTTCGACAGAGGGCAAAAAAGAAAGAGCTGGAAGAAAAACAGGCAGCGGTAAAAACCGCTAGCCGGACTCGTGCCTAACAGCGGTATGCTAAGAGACGGCCTGATGCCCGCCGACCCCTCGGCCTGTAGCCCCGGGGTGTCTCAGAGCACCTTTTCTGTATCCTCCACCCAGTGTGGGGCACAAGTCGAGGCCAAGGCCAGGACAGGTGGAGCGCTGCGCTGGTGGCTGATGCGCGAGGCTAGTATAAAAATAAAAATAAAAGGTAAGCTACGGCTGGCGTGCGACCTGTGGATGCGTATTCACCCGACAGTGCACCCCCCCGTTCTCCAGCTTGGACCTGTGTGCACCCTGTCCACACACGACGAGTGCGTCGGTGTGGGTGGCTGGCTATCTCCGGCGGGTGGCTGACTTAAGAGGGTGGTGGCGGGTTTTAAAAATCGCAGTTTATACTGGCGATACCGCCGACTACAGGTTGAAAGTACTAGGTGTCTATAGAAACTTGCCTTCTGCGGGAGAGCTGTCGATCGCAGCTCGCCGAACCAGGTTGTCGCGCGTGAGTGACGTGAGGCGAGGGCCCATAACCTGTTAATCCATGTACACACGGAATGGCATGAAGGGGGATAGAACCGCCGCTTCCCGGAACGGAGCTGTACGCCTTATCCAAGTACCGCCAAAAGTCGGTACCCGATAGGAACATATTGTGTATATGAACCCATCGCATCGCATCGCGACTGAGCGGCGAACACCTATAGCGAACACCTATAGGTGGAGAGCCAAGACTCCCCCGGAGTCTAGCATACATATGTGTCCATTAGTAGTCCTACGGAGGGAGATGTAAACACTCCCCCTTAATGGACAAACTCCGGCCGGTGCCCTAGTAAACCCCGCGTAAACGCGGAGGGCCCATAACCTATTGAACCATGTAAACACAGTTAGTGTGGAAGATAACGTACGCAAACGTAGTTACAGTCACAGTCCCGCAAACGGAACAGTTAAGGCGACAACCAGCCTACAGGCGTGGTGTCGGGACAACAGAAGTGTTAGAGCTGTAGCCTAGCGACAGCTCTGTACCGAGTCAAACAGTTTATCGGTATGTCCGATCTAGACATGTACTAATCATATCTAGAATAGCTTACAGTAGCTATCTGCAACTAATACGTATGCGGTATTACTTACAACACCTCCGCTATTGCGTGCTCGTCATTGACCACCACACCCATTACATGTGGGTGCGGTTCCTAAAGTCCAAAGACGATGCGTGCTCGGAGTTGGAGAGCATCCTCCTAGACATCAAGCACTTGCATGCACGTCATCACTCCCAATCGGGCGCGTTCGCACCATTCATAAAAATTGACTCGGACTCTGTCTTTGAAGCAGCCGTCACCCGCCAGAGGTGCACACATCTCGGCGTCGGGGTCCAGTTCTCTGCCCCATACGCCCACCACATGCTCGGCAAAGCCGAACGTGCTTGGCGCACTATCAGGGACAATGCGTCGGCGATGCTCCACAGTATGGCCGTTCCCAACTCCATGTGGTCATGCGATGTCAGCATTGTTGTGTACCTCCGCAACCGTACGTACATTCGCTCAGTCGGACCCAATGGTGGCATCCCCCTCACCCTCCTTACGTCGAGTGCCTAACGCCTCCAAGTTCCGCGTCTTCGGGTGCGCCGTCTTCGCCAAGCTGCCAGACAAGCTGCGTCGAAAACTCAGTGCAAAGGCGTTTCGTGGCGTCATGGTTGGCTACCCCACTGACGCACCCGGGCACCGTGTGTACAACCCGGAAACACGCCGCATCACCACTTCCGTCCATGTTGTCTTT
Organism: Tetraselmis chui; assembly: GCA_026401115.1. Lineage (NCBI taxonomy): Eukaryota > Viridiplantae > Chlorophyta > Chlorodendrophyceae > Chlorodendrales > Chlorodendraceae > Tetraselmis > Tetraselmis chui. The sequence goes on from JAPMLY010002700.1 coordinate 35,498, forward strand.
CAGGAAGACACCCCGGGCTTCGGCGCACAACTCTCCGTCGACTCGGCCATCACCGACCATTCGGATGACGCCCGTGCCGCCTCACCCCAATCCCACCCCATCGACATATCATTGCCAGACCCCCTACCCCCTCTTACCGCCCCCCGCCAAGCTCGGCTCCGTTCTCACCCCCTACGCTACGGCGAAATGGTTGCCCACGTGTCCGACTACCCCCCGACCCTCGTGACGGCGTGCTGTGACCCTAAACAGATCAAAGCCAAAGAGGACATCTTCGAGCACCCTCACGTTCCCGACCTTATAACTGGTCCCCCGCACACACATGCCGGCACGTCACCTACTGCCGTCGCCCTCATGTCTGCCCGGGAGTGTGTGGAACCGAAATCGTACCGGGCGGCCTTGGACAGCGCCCAGCCCCCCCAGCGGCAAGCCGCTATGCAGCAGGAGCACTCCTCCCTCATAGACAACGGCACTTGGGAACTCGTTGACCTTCCCCCGGGTCGCATGGTAGTTAACAACATGTGGATCTACAAAGTCAAGTCTGACACCGCCGGTGACGTCTCCCGCTTCAAAGCGCGGTTCGTCGCCAAAGGGTGCAAACAACGCGCTAGACTATATTACACGGAGACGTTCTCCCGTGTCATCCGCATGGCCAGCCTGCGTCTCTTCCTGGCCCTCGCAGCCGCCCGCGACCTTGAGCTCTGCCATCTTGACATCGACACTGCGTTTCTCTACGCACCTATTAAGGAAGACGTGTACATCCGCCAGCCCCTCGGCTTCGGCGATGGCTCATCCAAAGTGTGTCACTTGAGGCGCTGCATGTACGGCCTTAAGCAGTCCCCCCGCGAGTTCAATATGCTCCTCCGTGCATGGTTCGTCAACCATGGGTGGCAACAGTGCGTTTCCGACCCGTGCATCTACATCTTTCGCACCGGTCACGTCTTCGCCATGATCGCGTTGTACGTCGATGACATCCATGCAGCCAGCAATGATACCGCATGGCTTGCATCGTTCAAGGCCCATCTCGGAGCACGGTTCAAGATCAAGGACCTCGGCGACCTCTCCCAATTACTCGGCATGCACATCACCCGTAATCGCTCGGCACGCACCATCTCGCTGGACCAATCCAAGTGCCTGCGCGATATCCTCGCCAAGTACGGCATGACCGACTCCAAACCGTCGCCCCTTCCCACGGACCGCGGCTTCCTCGCCGGCCTCGCTCACATGACCTCGCCCTCTCTCACCGGCGTGGCCAAGGACGTTTACCCCATCCTTCTGGGCAGTCTCCAGTACGCGGCTGTTTGCACGCGCCCCGATGTCTCCACGGCGTTGAGCATCCTCGGCTTCGCCCAAGCCTCCCCCACGGACGCCCATTTGCATGCTCTGAAAAAGGTTCTTCGATACCTCCATGGCACCATCGACATGCGCCTGACGTTGGGTGGGGGGGAGGGGGGGGGGGGGGCACGGACCACAGTCTCCAACTCACAGACTTTGCCGACGCTGACTGGGCAAACGACAACAGCACCCGCAAGTCCCGTTCGTGCTATCACTTCCCCCTCGGACGCGGGCCCATCAGCTACAAGTCCAAACAACAAACATGTGTGGCCAATCCACGTGTGAAGCCGAGTACTACTCTACGGTTGATGCCACCAAGGAGGGACTCCACCTTCGGCAACTTATGGGGGAGATCTTCAACGCCCCCATCACCGAAACCACCACCATCTGAGAGGACAACCAAAGCGCCATTGCGTACTCCCAGAACGCCTTGGTTAGCGAGAAGACCAAGCACATCGGTCTGAAGTGGCACTTTCTTATTAAGGACCACGTGGAGCATGGAACCATCAAGTTGAACAGGTACCTCCCGAGTGACCAGATGGTGGCTGACATGTTCACCAAGCCCCTCCCATGACATGCACTGACAAGACACCGAAGTGCAATCCTTGGAGGACAAGACCCAATGCAACGCTTCATCCCGTACCTACCTTCATGGTGAGTGTTGTAAGTAATACCTTATAGTTATTAATTGCAGATAGCTATTGTAAGCTATTGTAGATATGATTAGCACATGTCTAGATCGGACATACCGATAACTTGTTTGTTTTGGTACAAAGCTGTCGCTAGGCTACATCTCTAACACTTGTGTTGTCCCAATACCACGCCTCGGGCTGGTTGTCTCTGTGAATGTCCCTTTGCGTGACTGTGACTGTAACTACGTATGCGTTAGTTATCTTCCTTACTGATCGTGTGTGCACGGTTTAACACTACTCCACTAGGCTTAAATGGTTCGATCCTAGCTAGCTTGCAGCTTTTCTCGCTTGGCTCTTGTGCCATGTGCTATGGTTCCCGTAACGGCATGAACAGACTAGCGACGCGACGCGGCGGCTTGTCTGTCTCGGGAAATCATATTAGCGCGTCGTGTGTGGCACTTGGCCTTTTGAAAGCTAATTGCAGACACAATTCTATTCTGTTTTGTCTATCGCTTTTGTCTCTATAGATACAAGTGCAAATGGAGGGAAAGATGAGAAGATGATTGATTGTTAGCGTTTAATAGTATATTGTAATCGAGCAAATGAAAGGAGGGGGAAAGCTAGCGAAAAAGCCTTCCTCACGCGGTCGCTCGTCAATCCCCTCGTCGCATCCCGTAGGCCCCACCACAAGGTCGTAGCCGCTCATCCCGTCGCGACTTTCCTCCTACTCGAGGTCCCCCGTCACCTCGAGGGCAGGTGGGGGGAGCCGAGACAGCCAAACATGAAAAGCTAGCGCTCCCGCCACCGCGCTGAAAAGTTTTCCCGGCCATTTCCCTGGCTTTTTCTGTGTGGATACCCGGGAACATGTCTGGAAAATCAGCCAACGACCGTACCCTCCACCCACCGTGTGCGCGTCCATCGAATCCCTTGCTTCAAGTGCGAGCCTCCGCGTTTACCCGGGCTCGCACTCTCTAATATTATGTGTGTCTAGCGATAGTGGGTACCGGTGGAGTAGTGCGCGATCTCAATGGCCGAATCCGAAAAGGCCGCGGGGGTGCGGAGATTATTCAAACCCTCCGTACTGGGTTTTCCGGCGGCGGCTGATCCTCGGGAGCACCCCGCCGCCATACCTCGCCACTCCTCCCGTCGCGATAGTCCTCCTCGTTGATGGTGTCGTGCCGCCCCCTTTCGGGCGGCTCGACATCAAGAGGTTGGTCGACGTCCAACGACCGCCATACCCGAGCGTTACTTCCCGGCTTTCCGCCACCATCTCCAACATCCGCGTCCCACCTCTTATCCGTCCGTACCCTGCTCGCCACCACACACTCTTAAAGATATATGCCCCACTCCCCCTAGTGGGACCGTATCTTAGTAGTATATAGTCTTGAAAAACATATTGGACGGCCCGAGCGGCAGATCTTGGCGCCGGTAGGGTACATAAATTATTTTTTGAAACGCCCTCCTTACATGGCTTTCCCGACAGCTGCGAATCGCGCGAATCGCACTCTCGGCCCTCTTAGCCTCCTACCGTGCCAAGTCTGGCACAACTACGGGGTTTCCAGCGCCCACCACGGGGAGGTGAGGGGATGCCGACGGGCATGCGAGCGCACCCCCTCACATACGGGGCCGCCGCCGCTGCGGCGCCGGCGGGCGCCGAGAAAACATGAGCTTTCCAAAAAAAATCGATCGAACGACCCGATAGAATATCGCCTATACCCCACATACTTAGGCTTGTGGGGTTTCTTCGCTTTTCGCCCTTTTCCTAATTGGTGCCTTTTCACTGACTTTTCTTGTATAAATTCGATTACAAGCACCATAGGAATGCGGACGACATAGGGGGGGGGGGGGGGGATCTAGTGAAAATATTTCGTACAAATGCTGAAAAGTATACACACTCTTCCCATAAGTCCGTTACTAGTGAAATAGGGCCTTTCGCGTAGGGCGAGTGTTTACCATGTAGGGTTTATGGGGTTTAAATGTACTTTAGCTCGTTGAAAAGGCGGACCGAAAGTTGCGTTGACGGTGAAGTTAAGGGGTAAGCGGGGCATAAATGGGGCCCGTCACGTCTGCGATATGACGTATTAAGATTTGCGGCCCAACCCCGATTTCGGGGTATACTCTGATTCGGGCGCCCCAAAACTCCGAATTTCCACACTGTAGTGGCTCGTGAGTATCCCCGAAACGGGCGAAACAATATGCGGTTTTTATGATCCCAACATGTTGTCCGCAAACATGGGAGCACGTGGGTATGATGGCATGTGCCGTTAAGATGCTTGACGTGGGTGGGATTGGGGCCGGAAAACCATAGCTTGGGAGGCTGAAAAAAGCCTAACTTTGCCGTACGGTGTCCGATTCAAGCAAACTAAGTTGCAAACGGAAGCCCTTCCCCCAACAGGCCGGTTTCACGTCAAATCCGCCGTCCGATGTAAATTAAACCCTCGTACAGCCAAGTAAAGTTTTCAGGGTTTCAAAACCTGCCACATTCGCGCGGGGCTAGCAACCCATGCATAAGTGGTACCCGCACACCCGCTCCGCCAAGACGCTCAACAATCAGCGCTCTATATTTCTTCTATTCACATGGTTGCCCATTTCATGCCCCATGATGGCATGGTGCCGTGCCATTTGCCGCAGGCAAAATAAAGGCCCGTGCTAGGGTACTTTGAAAGCTCCCCGCCATTTTTCACGCCCGGCGATGCGCAAGTTCCAAAGGCCAACGATCCGCGCGCCATGCCATGGTGCTTACACTCCAAGTCAACCGCACCTCGAGCCCAATAGGTCCCTACCCCGTGCTTATTGGTTGTATTTTCGGGCACGTGGCAAGAAAACCTAGTGCACACGACATGCCATTCACGGTGTCGCCGCTCCGTAGACGGCCGGACGCAACACAGTCGGCGGATACTAGTGCAATTGTGCAAAGATGTTGACTTGCTAAGAACCATGTGTCGAGTAGTCTCCCGGCTTGTCGCGACACTACGTGTACCGAGCCTAGAGGCGTGCATAACCTGCACATGCACGAATTTCGGCCCGAAAAATATGGGCCGCAATTCCAAGGTGGGTGCCCACAATAATTGGGGCGTGCCGATAAAGGTGCTCACGTCAGTGAACAACGACGCGCCGTGGTGTGTTGTTCAAAAATCAGTATTCTACCCCCCAATCGAGTTGCATGGCCATCGCGGCAGTGCGTGCCGCTAGTAACGGACTTTATGGGAGGAGTGTATATATCGCGACGACTATACTATCATCGTCGTTGCTGCCGCCTGCCAATTGTACAGGTACCCGTATATCAGTATTGCCGCTGACGACGACGACTACGGGTGCTTGCACCTCCGAGCCGACCCCTCAGCAGATTATTCTATGCCGCTATCAACGAAAGGCGCGAGACCGCTGAAATAATACAAACACCCTCCGTCCCCCGTCCAGCTCCCTTATCGATACCCGTAGGTCTGAACGGGTTTTGCGGTGTTGCGCGACATAGCCCGCCCACCCCCTCCCCCTCCTCCCCTCCTCTCTGTACACGCGCCACGTATATGTACGACGAAGTAAAAAGTTCGTCGCGTTGCTATACCCGTCGTCACAATAAGGGCCAGCGCGGGCAACTGCCGTCTCGCCCAGTTTCTCGCCGCTAGCTGATTCGTGTGGCGCTTTGATTCCCCTTGCACAGGTTCAATTTCAGGAAGATAAGACGAGGTTGGTGAGGGGCGGAGAGGCGTCGCTATGAGCTATTTGCTTCCGCATCTTCATAGCGGCTGGGCCGTGGACCAGGCCATCCTCGGGGTGACCTCCCCTTGCTACCGCACACACACACACACGCACACACACACACACACACACACACACACACACACACACACACACACACACAAGCATACCTCCCCTCTCTCTCTCTCTCTCACCTACGCATACACAAACTTACACACACCCATCCACACACACAAAAACAGACCCCCACACACACACACACTCGGCCATATGAGCAACATCCATTCTGTCTCCCACCCACACGCACACACACTTTTGCTTTCTCTCTCTCAAAGCAAATTCACAGTCTAAGCAAGCTCGTCTTCGATCTGACCATGCCTCCGACTTTATTATCTACTCCTTGCTCACACTTTGCCTAGCTGGATTCTTTGAAGGAACGCACAGCTATTACTCACATTCCATCCCCCCGGTTTGACTATGCACTGCATAGGAAGAGGAGCGCGTAGTTGTGATAAGGTTTGGGCATGATTGGGACGAAACCTGCATGGAGATGGACGAGGTACTATGCCACTCTTTGCCGCTGAACACCATCACATGCCAACGCTCTCACTTTGTTTTTTTTCAGACGCTGGTTTGCTTAGAAAGCTATTCGTCGCTCTCTGTGGGCTCTGTGACAGGTCATCTCAGGCGTATCGGACAAATGTAAAAACTTTGCAGTGTTTTATTTGGTTGACATCGGAGAGGTGAGTGAGTGAGATGTCGGGGCTGGGGCACTCAGCTCGCTGAATACTGGCTTGCAGCGTCCGCCGTAGGGCCCTCATCTTAGAGATACTGCATGTCTCTGCAGGTCCCTGACTTTAACACAATGTATGAGCTGTATGACCCATGCACCACGATGTTCTTCTTCAGGAACAAGGTGCGAATCACACTCTCTCCCTCCCACCCCCCCTCCTACTACACACATGCCTAGTTACCCCTTAGCTGTATTGTTCATATATTGCTGTGCGTCTCTCTTAATTCACACCTTCCCCCCTTTTTTAC